>CAUYSK010109024.1:0-11017 GCA_963575035.1 Avahi laniger | reverse complement strand
CAGCCTAGCTCACAACAACCTCAAACTCCTAAACTGAAGCAATCCTCCTGCCTCAGCCTCCCGAGTGGCTGGGACTGCAGGCACACACCACGATACCCTGCTAATCTTTCTATTTTTAGTAAAGATGGGTTCTTGCTCTTGCTCAGGCTTGTCTCAAACTCCTGAGCTCAAGCGATCCTCCCTCCTCGGCCTCCCAGAGTGCTAGGATTACAGGCATGAGCCACTGCGCCTGGCTCATCAATTGAATTCTTAAGCTCCAGGATTTCTGCTTGATTTTAAATTTATTATTTCAATCTGTTTGTTAAATTTCTCTGATAAGCTTCTTAATTCCTTCTCTGTGTTGTCTTGAAGTTCATTGAGCTTCAAGAACAGCCATTTTGAATTCTGTTTCTGAAAAGTCACATATCTCCATCACTACAGAATTGATCACTGGCACATTTTTTAGTTATTTTGGTGAGATCATGTTTGGCTGGATGTTCCTAATGCTTGTGGATGTTCATTGATGTCTGGGCATTCAAAAGTTAGGTATTTATTTTAATTTTCTCAGTCTGGGCTTATTTGAACCTGTCATTCTTGAGAATGCTTTTCAGATATTCAAAAGGAATTAAGTGTTGTGATCTAAGTCTGTGTTCACTACAGCCATATCAGAACTGGGGGTGCCCCAAGATCCGTAATGCTGTGACTCTTATAGATTCCCGGTAGACTTGGTTAAGATACAAGAGAATTCCCTGGATTACCACGCAAAGTCCCTCACTCTCTTCCCTCACTGTTTGTGCTAGGCTAATGGAGTTGGGTAAGAAGCGATGTGGTCACTTCCTGTGGCTACCAGCCCCAGATCACACCTGAAGCCAGCCACATCTCACCCAAAGCCCATGGTGACCATTACCTGGCTCCCTCTGGTTTATTCAAAGTCCAAGGGCTCTTTAGTCAGCAGGTGGTGAATCCTGCCAGGACTGTGTCCTTCCTTTCAGGGCAACATGTTTACTTCTGGCCTAGGATGGGTCGAGAAATGCCTTCCAGGGGCTAAGATCTGGACTCAGGGGTTTGGGGAATTTGCTTCATACTTTATTTTACTGTAGCTGGTACCCAAGTTGCAAAACGAAGTCCTCTGAACTTTTTCCTTTCCTTTTCTTTTTCTGAGCCACACTGTAGTTGTAGGTTGACAAGAGGCACAGGCTTGGCCACCACCACTTGTGTCTCACTGGGTCATATGCACCCCAAATCCACTTGCTCCAAGTCAGCACAGCCACAGGAATCACCCATGGACTGCAGCTGTTGTGGCTCGACTGCCTTACAAATCTAGTTCAGGCCCCAGACTGCTTTTTGTCAGTCAGTGGTGGGGCTAGCTGGAACTCGGGTTTCTATGTGGAGGATTTCCTTCAGGCCTTGCTGGTCCAAATGTTCCCTCTGTGAGCACTGGTGGAATTCTGCCCTGTGCTATGTTTCCCTGTGCCAGGGTGGTCCTGAGTTTCAATGCAAATTCCCACCATCATTCCACTCTCCCTCTCCTGGGCCCAAAGATTCTCTCTCTACTTGGTGAGCTGACACAGCAATCTGGAGGGGTTGGAGGAGGGGCGGCATAGGCAATGCAAGATTGTTTTTACTGCTTCTTCAGTGCCTCTTTCCTTGATATAATATTAATACCAGGTAGTACGGTTGCTCACTTGATTTTTGGTTCTTCTGAAGGTATTTGCTTGTGTGGATAGTTTTTGAATTTGGTATTTGTGTGGAGGGGGAATTCCTGGAGGTTTCTATTTGGCCATCTTGCTCCTAGTCCCAGGATCCATGTATATTTACTTTTTAGTAAACTGGTTTTTCATATAATTTGTCTATTTTTTCTATAGGGCTGTTGGGCTTTTTCTTAGTGATTTGTAAAAGATGGATTTAGATAGAGATATATTAGTCATATTTGAGTGCTGTGAGTTGCAAATATTTTTCCCAATGTGTCTTTGTTTATGGTGGTTTTAATGTGCAGATATTTTAGATGTTTTTTGAAGTGATTGAATTTATAAATCTTTTATTCTTTGGTTTTTGGGTTTGTGTCATATTTAGAAAGACTTTCTGCAGTAGTGATTCATCTTTGCATTCTTGGAGTAGACCACCATTTGATCATAGTGTGTTGTTCCTTTAATGTGTTACTGGGTTCTCTTTGCTATTATTATGTTTAGTATATTTATAAATATATTTGGCCTGTGGTTTTCTTTTGTGTTTGTGTGTGTGTAATCTTTAAATTTCAGTATTAATGTTGTATTTCGTAAAAAATAGTTTGTTAAATTTTCCTTCTGTAATTTTCCTTCCTTCTAGAACATTTAATAATATTAGAATAATCTAATCTTTAAATATTTGCTATATTTTAAATTTTCTTATGAATTCATCAGGGCTTTCTTGGGAGAGAGTTTTCTTTTTTTCTTCTATGTTAATTAGTTTGTTTAGATTTTCTACTTTTCTCTTGGGTTTGTTTTGGTAAATTTTATTGTCCTAGAAAATTATCCATTTTAAAAACTAGATAGTTTTAAAAATATATTTGATATGAACAAATTATTCTTAAGTTTATTTTAATTTCTTTTAAAATTTATGGTTATTTTCTTCTTATACTTTCTATATTTATGCTTTCTTCCATCTCCTTTTTTTTCTTGGTTAGATTGGCTGATGATCTATTTGTCAATGGTTATAATTTATCATTATGTTATCATCTCTTTCCAGAGCTCTGTTATCTTTGTTTTGTATTCTGGTTTAATAGTTGCAATTACTTCATTATGTTTTAAAATTATGGTCGAAATGTTTGATCATAATTCTCATATGCTTTATGGCAATAATTTCTGTAAGTGTCTCTTATTTTCCCTATTTTTACTGTTCATTTCCTCAACATTTCTCTTGAAGATACAATGGCACATGAATGAATTCTTTGCTGGTTCCTTTTTGATTTTTATCTGTGAAGTAAATGAGTTTTTCTTGGTTTGGATTTTTCTGGAGGCCTATGTGGGAAAGGCATCAGGGCCATATTTCAGGTTTAAAAAAATTTTCCTTGGAAGCCACATCTTTTTTTCCCTTTCCTCCCAGCTACTTTCTCTCTTCTTTCCTTCCTTTAATCTTTACCTCTTGTCAGTCCCACTAGCACAGGGGATAGATTGCTTCCTAATAATCTGTGTTATTTATGATTTAGGTCTCCCTTCTCTGCTTTTTTAGAACAAAAGAGGTGTTCTTATTACCAGTCTATGTATACTATGTCTCCTGTTTTTGACAACTAATTTTAGTTTTATAACTGAGTGTGTGTCTTTGGTAGTTAATTTTTTTTTTTCTGAGACAAGTTTTCTCTCTGTTGCCCAGGCTAGAGTGCAGTGGTGAGATCACAGCTCACTGCAACCTTGAACCTCTAGGCTCAAGTGATCCTTCCACCTCAGCCTCCTGGGTAGCTTTGACTACAGGGGCATGCCACCACACCTGGCTAATTTAAAAAAAATTCTTTTTGTAGTGACTGGGTCTCACTATGTTGCCCAGGCTGGTCTTGAACTCCTGGCCTCAAGCAATCTTCCTGCCTTTACCTCCCAAAGTGCAGGGATTAAAGGCATGAGCACCACTGTGTCCAGACTGTGATAGTTAATTTTGTCACTTGACTGGGCCATGAGGTGCTCAGATATTTGGGAAAACATTATTTTAGGTGTTTCTGTGAGGGTGTTTTTGGATGAGATTAACATTTAAATAGGTAGACTGAATAAAGCATATTCCCTCGCCAGTGTGGGTGGGTCTCATGCAATTAATTGAAAATCTTAATAAAACAAAAAGACTGACAGTTTCCAAATAAGAGAGAATTCTTCCTACCTGATTGCCTCTGGACTTGAACTGAAACATTAACTCTTCCTAGGTTTCGAGCCTACGGGAGTTTGGATACAAACTTACACTGTCAGTTCTCCTGGTTCTCAGGCCTTTGGACGGAGAACGGGTCAGTTGTCCTGGGTCTCAAGATTGCTGACTCATCGTGCAGATCTTGGGACTTGCCTTCCTCCGTAATTGCATGAGCCAATTCCTTATAATAAATCTGTGTGTGTGTATATAACATTTAAACAGAATCAATCTATAATATAATAAAATAGATACTATATAAATTTGTAATATATTAATATATATAAACTATGTATATATTTATATATGTATGTCTGTGAGTATATATATATATATATTTCCTATTGTTTCTGTTTCTCTGAAGATCCCTGACTAAAACAGTGTCCTTTACCTATGAGAAATGTACACTGTTGATTATTTTTGAGATTTGCAGCAACACACATCCGTTTTCTGTTTCCTCTTCACTTCATTTTCTCTTCTCTGGTTTTGTTCTCTTTTCTAACTCTATTGTGGCTTGGATATCAGCTTTCTCTCATCTCATAAAAAATGAATTATGCATTTCTTTTCTTATTTTCTTGGTGGTTTTTAAGTGGTGGTTTTCTGGGAGGAGAAGAAGGAATTACCTTATTTAATCTTTGTTCTTTAAACCAGAAATTTAGATCCTGTTAAACTGAAGGTGTTATTATTCTGATTATCCCCTTCTTAGTTTTTTTGACTAGTGCTCCACAGTAGAGGGAGAAAAATTTGGAAGTCTTGGAGCAATTTGGAAAGGAAGAAATGAGAAATAGAATGGAGATGAAAGGACATGGCTTGAGGGCAAAGGAGCAAAACAATTGCTGAAAAATTACCAGTGCAATCTTTAGAGAAATTTTAAGCACAGCAATGTCCAGTATGCTATTTGAGTTTGTGTTTATGCTATATAAATCCTTCCTGAGACACATCCCCTCTCTCAATCCTCAGTAAATTTTGCTGGAATCATGAAAAATTTGGTGAGCAAATTTCTTCTCTCTCTCTCTATCTCACAGTATGTGTTTTGAATTTAGGAAAAGGCTGAGTTTCATGCTTAGGTCTTCTTGCTGCAAAACAGGAATGGATTGTGCAGAAAAAAACCTCAAAGCAGAAGTGATAATGAACAAAACTCCTCCAGCAGATATACAAAAAGATTGAGGAAGGTTAGGAACTTTCATAGAATGTGGAATAGCAGTTCTAGCTGATCTAGATGTAAAGGGTTTGAGGGACTTGAATAGACATCCTGACAATCCCTTTTATTCTAAATTGAGAATATGTTTTTCTTTTACCATTCATGTATACTTTATGGCAGATGATTTTTAAGAGATACAATCATAATGAAACATGGCACTACATTGGAGGAACTCATAATAGCCAAGCTTATAATCGAATTATAGTTTATGTTCACTTCCTTTCTTCTCCTGCTTAGTCAGCAAACCACTCACGGAAGTGTGGCCTATTTGTTTTCCCTATTTGTGCACAATGTAGAGGAATATCTGCATGTATGAAAAAGCACTATACTTGGCCCCATGTGTCTCAAAAAGCTTTTATATAACATGAGAACATTTTAAAAACACGGTATTTGGGTGGCTGAACAGGGCTTAGATTATATGGACAACCTCTCTCTTTCCCCTACTATCCTCCCATCTTTCAGTCATTAAAGATGATGTTTTTAGAGATTGTTCAATAATGAGGAAAATGTTTATAAATTATTAGGAGGAAAAGCAAGATAAAAACCTGTACACTTGTTATGATCTGTGTAAAAATCATATTTGAGTGGAAATATAGACAAAGGAAATATCTTTTGGGTGTGGTGCTAGATGATTTCTTTCTTAAAAATTTCTATGTATTCTAGATCTGAATAATTACTTCTAAAATTTGATTTATATTTTTTCTTAAATACAATGACTATGGTGTCACATGCATAAACTGTGGAGAACCGGCTTCCTTTCTTTTTTTTTTTTCTTTTTTTTTTCGGCTTCCTTTCTTGATCTCTACATTAGATGAGTATTTTTTTTTCTGTCATAGTTTCCCCTTGATATAATTAATGCTTGTGGAAGACATAAATTTGCACAGTATGCATATATGTTAATTTAATTAACTAGGAAAAATCTTCTAGTTAAATATTTATAGAATTTAAAATTCAAATGTATCCTTTTTCTCTGTAGGTTTACATAAATCTATTTTCCTCTTAATCAAAGAATCAAGAATGATAGCCTTTTACATTCTACAGAAAAACCCAGCTACTCCGTTGGTGAAAAACAGCATCTGACTTATAGTGTAAAATTACATTATGTAACAATGGTACACAAATATTTAAAGGAATAAAATTTTAATTATTTAGGATAAATATTAAGTGGGAAATTAATGTTTGAGTTTATCCAGTGACTAAGACATGCTTAATTTAGTGGAAAATAACAAACTCACTAAGCAAGATTTAGCAAGGAGGAGAAATTTACTATAAGGATACAGGAGTATCTCTCAAAACTCAAGGGCAAGGATATAGTCCAAGACATTCTCCGATCTTGAACCAGTACTAGAAAACGATCAGGATTCCAAACAGCTTGTTCCTCAGAAGAAGATCCCATGTCTCTCTGGAGACACATGAATTCTCTCTTGTTTCTGCTTCGCTCTGTATATCTATTTTGCTTTTCTCTGTAGGCAGGCCTTTCCTATTTCTCTGTGCACATGACCACATAGCACAGCAGTTTACATCCTTGGCTCAAGTGAATATCTCAGACTGATAAATGTATCAGAATTTTAAATCCAAGTTCGTAGAAGGAAAAATTTGGTGGAACAGTCCTGAGACAGGTGTCCAACCCTGGGTAAATCATATATAGCCAATGTGTGGGGTCACAGATTACTAATATAGTTGCTAAAAGTCTGTATCTGAGGTGGAAAGCACTCAGAATGAATCTCTCCATTTTGCGTGCCTCCCCTGTGCTTATTAAACATGTCTATCATAGTACTTGTTAAAGCTTTGTTTTATTTGGCTCTTTCCTCGTTTCCCCTTCATTCCTGCACGTGGAGGACAAGGACAGCTTGCTTAGTGCTCCTATAACCTAGCAGACATGAAATTAGGCGGTAACAAGAGTTAACATTTATTTAGCACTTACTGTATGTCAGCATTAAAAATTTCTTTTTCTTTTACTAACAATTCTCACAGAACTCTTTGTAGGAAGCAATAATAATGTTCTTTCTTTAAAAATGATTAGATGAAACAGTATTGACAGTGAATCTTACACAGTAATACATCTACTGTGGTTTGAATATTCGTCCCCTTCAAAACTCATGTTGAAATTTAATCCCCAAGAGGACAATATTGAGAGGTGGGGTCTTTAGGAAGTGATTGGATCATGAGAGATTCATGAATTAAAGGGTAATGGATTAATGGGTTATCATGGAAGTGGGACTGGTGGCTTTATACGAAGAGGAAGAGAGACCTGAGGTAGCATGCTCAGCCTCCTTGCCATGTGATGCCCTACACCACGTCAGGACTCTGCAGAGAGTCCCCACCAGCAAGAAGACCCTCATTAGATATACCTCGTTGGCCTTGGACTTACTGGCCTCCATAACTGTGAGAAATAAATTCCTCTTTTTTATAAACTACCCAATTTCAGGTATTCTATTATAAACAACAGAAAATGCACTAATACAATTGACTGAAAGGCTGTACATTTTTTTGTCTACCAAATATCCCATACTCATACCATCTGCAATATTTTTTGGTCAAAGAGCTTATACCTTTTCTTTACCACTTGGTGTCAGAATTGTACTGTTTGAATATATTGGTGCATTTGGGAAATCTTGTGAGATTTGTGAGTTTTAAGCTTTTTACTCTCTGTTTAAGGAATTTCTTAGTACATAACTGTGTTCTTTGCGGAGTCACTAAGGAGAGAATATGTTCCCTTTGTCTTCTGATATTTTTAGGTTAAACTGCATTCACTGCCAGATTGGAAGGGAAAGTTACTGTCACGAGAAGTGCACATAGAATTCATGGGAGAATTCCTGGAAGCTCAAACGTTTTCTAATCTTTGCAGGAGACAGGAATAAGTCAGACTCTCAGATTAATCCTCTGTGTAGGAATTAATTGAATACTTCTTCCTCCAAATGGAATCCAAGAGGATTTACTCTCAAGGTTCATGACAGTTTAGAACCAGGATAAATACTAGATGAATGGATCAAGTATTTCAAATATGAAAACAGTGCTAAATGAATATTAGAAGTAATTCATTATTCAACAAAGATTTATTGATCTGCTATAATGTGCTAGGCTCTGGTTTGGGAAAATTCCCCTGGTATCAGCCTTCTTCTCTTACTAGCCCATCCTGGGCTTCTATCTATCCCAGCGTTCCTCACACATCCTGAGTCTGACAAACACAGAGAGATAATTACGTATTATGGAAAAAGAGAACTCAGCCCAGATACATTGCAGGGAAAAGAAATATCTTGGTGGCTGGAAAACTCAAAGTATTCTTTTCTTAAAAGATTGCAGTAAAATATACATAACATAAAATTTTACCACTTTAATCATTGAGGTATTATTAAAAATTTGCCTTTTAGTATGAAGGTTTTGCTATGAAATTTTAATGAAAGGACTTATAAGAATTGATTATTTAGACATATTAAACCTTATGTATCTAAAAACAAATATGAAGAATTAGAGAGCAGGTAAGGAAAAGAGATTCTGAAAAGGAGATTTCTGTGATTACTTGGAAACTAGAGGGCTCCAACCATCAAGGTTATTTTTTTTAATGTAATTTATTGACTAGGAAATATGATCTCATTTCAAAATTCAAAAACATAGAAGGTTACTGAAAAGCTTCTCCTCCTCATTGATCCCAGATCACCTTGTTACCCTTGCCAGAGGCCACCAATAGTGTTGTAGTTTTAAAATCTTTCCAGATATATTTTATTCATATGTATACCAAAATGTGTATGTTCTCTATCACCCCACTCTTTTTTATGTTTCTGGGACCGTCTCTGCTCCTTACTATTTTTTTCACTTAATAATAGTGGAGGTCTTTCCACATCCTTGCATAAAAATGTTTTTTATTCTTTTTTATGTCTTAATCATGTTTCATTGTATTGTTAGGTAAACTTATGAAAGATTTTGAAGTGTGGGAAAAAAAAGAAAAAGAAAAAAATTAATGAGTGTCTTTTCATTGGTATACAAAGAATTCTTCTTCTTCTTTTTTTTGAGACAGAGTTTGCTCTGTTGCCTGGGCTTATAGTGAAGTGGTGTGATCACAGTTCACTGCAACCTCCAATTCCTGGGCTCAAGTGATTCTCCTGCCTCAGCAGCCTCCCAAAATGCTAGGATGAGAGGTGTGAGCCACCACACCAAGCCTAGATACTAAGCATTCTTTAGTGAACACTCCAGATTACCTGAAATTTGAGGGGTCTGTAGCTTTCATTGTCAGATCCATTTCATTAACAGACCCATTTTAAACACTAAGTTGGAGAAAACTGCAAGTAATAAAAATGAATTTGTCTGGTGGGGAAGCAATTGATTTCCCTTTCTCCCCCAAGGGGCCCATTTTATATCTATTAACAATTAATTTCAGGCTGGGCGCGGTGGCTCACACCTGTAATCCTAACACTCTGGGAGGTTGAGTCGGGTGGTTGGTTTGAGCTCAGAAGTTAGAGACCAGCTGGAGCAAGAGCGAGACCCCGTCTCTACTAAAAAAAAAATAGAAGGAAATCCGTTGGACAACTAAAAATATATAGAAAAAATTAGCCGAGCATGGTGGCGCATGCCTGTAGTCCCAGCTACTTGGGAGGCTGAGGCTGGAGGATCGCTTGAGCCCAGGAGTCTGAGGTTGCTGTGAGCTAGGCTGACGCATGGCACTCACTCTAGCTCAGGCAACAGAGTGAGACTCTGTCTCAAAAAAAAAAAAAAAATAAAATCAATAATTTGAGCATTTCTAACAGCCTATACATATATATGTTTGTTCTTTAAATTCTCCTTTGAACCATTTGTAACATCTTACTGGTTCCTTCATTAGTCAATGAGTTAAATCTTTGGTATGTGTTAATTTACATCTATATGATAGTCATATCTTTACCTTTAAAAAAACTATCTTTAACAGTTTTGATGGTTATCCACTGACATGCCCAATGACAAAGCCAGGTAAATTGCATTGTTGGAAAATTGTACCACATGAGTTATTTAAATCTAGGCAATTTTTTTTTCTTGGATCCCAAAATAATCCTAAGTGTCGACAGAACTGTAATCTGGTTGACTCTCTATTTCTTTAGTTTTTTTTCATTTCTGTTGATTTTGTATTTTGTTTTGTTTCTGTTTCACACGTGACAAATAAGTATGTCCTACTAGTGGGCAGCAATGATTAAAGACTTGGTTTTATGGTGTGGTGTATTTGGTGATCTCCATAAATGGATGTTGGAGGTTTATTTTCTATTGGGTGAAAGATGGCAGAAAATCTGATTTTCTGGTCTCTTTTTGTTTGTTTATTTTGAGCTCAAATCAACTGAGAATTTTATGCTCACTGAGAAGAACAGCTCTTTGATATCTGCACTGTTGAGTTTTTGTATTTCTGTGTTTACTCTTGACCTATGGCTGAAGTTGTAGAACTGAAGCTAAAAATTTTATATATGCCTATGTGTCTTTGTGTCAGTCTATAATTCAGAAATGCCCTTTCCTTTCATTTTGTATGAAATGTTTTCTTATCTCTAGAAAGAAATGTATTAATAAATTAGATTTTAATCTCTTAAAGGTACTCTGTTCTGGTTAGTTTATAGCATTAAATAAGTGCTTATATAAAACAAATATCCCTAAAATTCCCATAAAACCAGGACGTTTAACTTCTAACATTTTAAATGTGCTAAACTTAAAAAAATTCTTTTTTTTTTTTTTTTTTTTGAGACAGAATCTCACTCTCTTTCCTGGGGCGAGTGCCGTGGCGTCAGCCTAGCTCACAGCAACCTCAAACTCCTGGGCGCAAGCAATCCTTCTGTCTCAGCCTCCCGAGTAGCTGGGACTATAGGCATGCGCCACCATGCCCGCCTAATTTTTTCTATATATTTTTAGCTGTCCAATTAATTTCTTTCTATTTTTGGTAGAGACAGGGTCTCGCTCTTGCTCAGGCTGGTCTCGAACTCCTGAGCTCAGAACGATCCGCCTGCCTCGGCCTCCCAGAGTGCTAGG
>CAUYSK010109019.1:0-99153 GCA_963575035.1 Avahi laniger | reverse complement strand
AAACCATTATAGACTTATAATCCGCCAGCTTCTAGAGAATATTTGAGGTGGTTATAAAACATAAACACACGTGAAGTAAAATGATGCAAAATGAAAACAAATAGAAATCTGAAAAAATGTGGAAACAACCCAAGTGCCCATCAATACATCTTGCCCAGCAAGATACTGGTAGTAGCTCTAGTCTACAAGTTTTCAGGATCAGCCTTGATACATGAGTGGATTAATAAAATGTGATATATGTATACTATGGAGTACTACTCAGCCACAAAAAACAATGGTGATCTAGCACCTCTTGTATTATCCTTCATAGAGCTGGAGCCCATTCTGCTAAGTGAAGTATCACAAGAATAGAAAAACAAACACCCCATGTACTCACCATCAAATTGGTGTTAAATGATCAAGACTTAGGTGCACATATAGTAATAACATTCATCAAGTATCGGGCAGATGGGAGGGGAGCAGAGGGGATGAGCATATTCACACCTAATGGATGCAGTGCGCACTGTCTGGGGGATGGACACGCTTCAAGTTCTGACTCGGGTAGAGCAAAGGCACTATATGTAACCTAAACATTTGTACCCTTATAATATGCTGAAATAAAAAAAATTTTAAATTAAAAAAAAAAGAAATCTGAAAAAAGACACATAAGAATAGATGTTGGCTGAAGCCTGTAGTCGAGCTCTGAGTTAGCTCTGAGTTTCCCGACAGTGAAGAAGGAAAGAGAAATGAGATGATTTATATAGCCCTCACACTCCGATGAAACGAAACCTACAAGTTTGTTTGCAGAAGGAAGAAGGCATCAATATTTATGTGGTGCCTACTGTATGGCAAGCATTTTCCATGTATTATTTCATTCACTTCTCTGAGTAACTTGGTGGGAAAAGTGTTAGTTTCCAAAATTCAGTGATAAGAAAGCAGAGGTTCATAGACAATAAATACCTTGCCCATGGACCCAGCCCTAGAAAGCAGTTCAGCCAGGATTTGAGCTCAGATCTACCTGGTTTCAATCCTACTACTTCCTATAATTAAAGGTTATATGCATTATAAGTGCATGAGAAGTAAATAAATGTGTATCTGGTGTCCAAGAAGATCCCAGGATTTTCACATGTGTGGTCACAGTCGATCTTCCTGATAGCCTAGAAAGGTAGTCACATGACTCGCATTTTGCTATATGTAAAAGCCCTGGTGAACATTTTTCTTGGTGCTGAATAAAAGGAAGTCTCATTCTGAGAGGCTCTTCAGTGAAGGACATTGGGTACTTGGTGGACAGTGTTTTTAATTTTAATTTGACAAAAACACAAAGCATTTTTCCAAATGAATGATTCTTATATAAATGAAATATCATCAAATCCTAGCTCTGCAATGGCATATCTGTGGGGAACTAAAATAACCCAGACCGAGCACTTTGCTTTCTGGTGACCTTTCTAAATAAGAGGACCGAGTTTAGGAGATCCAGGAAAATGGGCAATTAGCATGTTGTTCCAACTATCTCCCTCAAATCACCCCTGTCTTGAGCAGGCCTGTGAGGAAGGCTGGGTCTCTGTCTATTTATACTGTATTTCTAAAATGTGCATCACATTTAGAAATTCACATTTCTAAAATGTGAATCTGAGCATGGCATCCTGCTGCTTAAAAACCCTTATTAAAGGCTGCACATTGCCTTCGGGGAAAAGTCCAAGATTTTTAATTTATTCCTTTATGACCAAGCCCTCACACACCGGCCTCATTTATTACCGCTCTCTTCTTCTTCCCCCAACTCTGTGGTCCAGTCACACTGAGATACTTTTGGTCACCCAGTGAACCCTCTCCCCACCTCCTGGTATTTCTCCAGGCTGCTCCTTCCTCCAAGAACTTTCTCTTTCTCACTGCTCCCTCCTCTTGACTTTCCCCACACTGTCTGAGCCTGGCCTATCCCAACTCACAGTTTATCATATCAGGCCTTTCCTTCCCCAGAAATATTTCTCTGTCCCAGTTCTGGATGGAGCTGACCTCAGCACCTGGACGGATTCCCATCCTGGCACTCCCACTCCCCTAGCCTGAAGCATTTTTGTCTCTTTTCATGTTGGACTCACTCATTTCTCGCCAAGGTCTCAGGGCAGCTACCATGTATAAGATGCTTGTTGGATGAACCAGTCGATGAAACAAATGAATAAATTGTCTTAAGCATGAACTGTCTTTATTGAAATAAATTTGCATAAATTTTAGTTATTGAATGTACAAGTAGCAAAGACGACAGCCTATTGTAGAAGCTTGAATTCTGAGCTGAATTTTTCCCTAGACATAGGGATTACACTGTGGACAAAGATAATGTGCTAGAGTAGGTTTGAAATAGGTTGAAGTTCAATCACTGAAAGACAATATCACCTGGACTAGCTGGACCAGTAGCCTCAGAGTCCAGAGGCCTATGAGACAGAACACCTGATGTCCCTGTCCCCAGGACCCAGCCTGGGCTGAGTCCAGAGGTGGGGGAGAAGAAACCAGCAGCTGCCAGAATTTATGGAGCATGAACAAGCTCTGTCAATACTGGAGTTTATGGATTAGGGCAGAAGCTCTGCCAATGCTCAACTTTATTTTGGACTTTATTTTGCTCCATCGTAGCAGAGAAAGTCTTGTTGTGGGTCTGTTCCTAGCTCAGTTTCCAGATCTGCATGCAGAGTGCCCACATAGCACACACATCTTGTACACTAGACAGAGCCAACTTCAAGTACACCAATTTCTCCAACTTCTTGGTCCCTCATCCCCCAAATGCCAATGGAGGAAGGAGGTGCAATTTGATAGAAAGAGCCCCGAAGTAGCCATCAAAGGCTTAGTACTGCTCCAGTGTCCTAGTTTGGGGGTCCTGTCACCTTGGTGCAAATCTCCACCTCTCTGAGCCTGAGGTTTCTAATCTGTAGAATGGGGATAAAGATACCTTCCCTGCCTACCTCAGAGGTTGTCGTGAGGATCAAATAAGCTAATGGCTGTGAAAGAGCTTTGAACACTATAAAGTGCCATGGAAATTTGAGAGAGTGTGATTAAGACAGCGGCTGCTCCCACACTTACTTCAAAGGGGAGAAACAGGGTGGAGAAGGCTGACATGTTCGGCTTTTGAAGTGCACAAGAGCAGCTCTCAGCAGAGAAAAAACAGCATTGCTGCTTAAAAGGCAACTTTCAAAACAACCATTTTCTCTCTGAAGGGAGAATATAGTTGGGAGTACTTCAAAGGCTGGGGAAAATTTCCAGAAAAAAATGACGTGCTCCATCCAACTTTTAGTCAAGTTATTAAAAAAAAAAAAAAAAAAAAAAACCTTCAGAACTCTTCACTTATTCAAAAAGAATTTTAATGCATTTAAAAATTAAAAACTGCTAAGAGGGGCAGAAAAAGACACAGTTTTCCCTGTTCCTTAAGATCACACTGCAGAAGGTGGACATAATGACTCCACTCATCGTTCGCCACTTCCTCTGATTAAACATTCTTTCTGAGGCTTTCCTCCCTGCCCTGATAAATTTTATACGAAGAATAAGTCAGCAGGCATAGGCCCTTATCTTCTACTATCCATCTCTGACACCTAACTATCAAGCACAGTGAGATTATTTATTTGGTTTTTCTTCCTCCTTCCTTTAAATATGGCAGCCTCCAAAAGATCAACTTCAAGAAGCCAGAGCAGAATTACAATATCCCACTTAAAGGGAAAGAATATCCCCACCTCCAAGCAAAGAAAGACTCACCTTTTAAAACAATTAAATACTGAAGTAAATAAAGCCCCAGCCTTGCTTCTAACAGGGAGCAAATAGCCATGCAGAAGTACCTGGCCATGATGCCCAGGAGGTTAGCCAACTGGAACTTGGCCAAATCTGTATGGAAATGTGACCAGGTCTTCCTTCCAGCCTCCTGTCCCTTTTTGCTCACTGTATTGTCCTGAGAAAGCAGCCTGGAACTGAAGTCCCCAAGATCCTGAGGAACCAAGCTTACCCCTCAACTCTGCCCTAGAAGGACTCTCCAATTCCCTGTGGCCACCATTGCAATGTGGCTACTGAGAGACATGATTTATTTTCCCCATAGATCATATCCACGCCTACAGAACATGATCAAGTTGGATATCTCTGAGACAGTGTATAATGTTCAATTGGGTGTCCACATGTTCTACTCTTATCAAACATGCACATCCAGACAGAGGAAGGGGCTGGGCAGGAGAGGGTCCAGAAAAAATTCACTCTTCCCAAAGAGGTGACCCACAGAGAGAAAGCTCTTTTCTCTCTACAGCCCCCACCAGCTCTGGCTTCAGAATTTATTTTTGCAAAAGGCTTTGAAGACAGAAGTTAAAGAAATTTAAGTGGTCTGAAGTCAGAGAAAGGCAGCTGCCAAGGGAAGATTAGTCCTGAAGAGAGGAGGAAGGACGCCCACAAGCAGGGTGACGTCATGGAAGGAGAGGCTGTCTGAGCCCTAGCTCTTCTGCTGCAGTTTTAAGTAACCCCATTTAATTAAAGTTGTGCCTCTTGCTGGCATGAGAGCAATGGAAGTGTCAGTTTGCTTGTCAGGAGCTCTTTTGCCTGGAGCACAGATCAGAGCACCCCTGGCTGAGTTCCAGACTTCATCTCCAGCACAGATGGGAAGGCCAGGGATAATTACCCCGCCCCGGCCAGTCGCCTTCCAGGGTGAAATTACAGAGAAGTTGGAGACAGCGGCTCAGTCTGATTCTTATTCAGCACCATTTCCAGAGAAGGAATGAGGATGATGATGTTCTGATTTGGGCAGAAAGGCTACCCCAAACACTCCCATGCCATGGATTGCTTTGTGGGACAGTAAGTCTGAGATGGAGATGGAGGTAAGCTGTGAATTGGTCCCACCACGGTGACCCTCTGGCCCTCAGTTCCACAAATGTAAACAGTTGACCAAACTGTCTGAACTCTGCAGTACATACACACAAAGAGGTTTTCCCTCAATCTCTGCTCAGTTGTACATTGCCAAATCTCCTTTTCTCATCTTTCAAGTATATCTTGGGCAATCCTGAGCTTTCTGGTCACTTCCAGTCTAGATTATAACTTTAGATTTCCCCTTTCTCGTTTTGGGCCAGGCTTTAGCCAGGGGTACTTGAAGCAGGAAAGTGAGGGAACAGTGTGTCTTCTCACTCATTCCCGCATTCCCCACCTGGCACTGAGGACATGGGAGTGCCTCTGGGGTATGTCAGCCGTGGTCAGTGTGCCCAACACCCTTCCTGATAGTGTTACTCTCTCCCCCACGGTCCACTTCTGCAGCTACAGAACTGATGCTTCTTGTTCATTCTCTCTGTGCTCCAAAGAGATCATCGAAGACCACTTCTTTGTCCTCTGGGGACCACCAGCAAGTGGAGGGAGTCCCATCTTCTTGTGGGGTAGACTACTCCTCAGTGCCTCCATGTAGGTGCCACTGGAAAGCCCTTTGTTCAGCTTGAAGAGAAGTTCTATTATAACACCCTCCTCCCACCCCGAGCCACCCATTTTGCAGACTAGGAAATTCAAATTCAGCCAGTAAGCATGGATACCTTAGTGTAATGAAGAAAGTCCAAAGGAGAGAGGGATTAGAACACTCTGCTGAATGTGTCATTTGTACAAAGTTGGTAGAAATGAAAATGGCAGATCACTATGTGCAGCTCTAAGGCTACTGGGCAGACATGGTACTGTACCAACAGAATGACCAGGGCCAGCACAGGGCTGGCAAATAGTGAATGTGACCTTGGGCTTGCACAAATTTGATGACAATAATGATAACAACAGGAAGAAAAATAACACCTCTTGTACCCTATTTCACATTTTGTAGCCTACCTTTCACTGGGACAACCACATTTCTGCAAGTATAAACTGATGACACCTTGTTTCTGCTGCATCCTGTCTCTCTTGCTTTTGAGGGCTCCTTGGATCCCTTAGTGTGGGATATTTTGGGAATCTGCTGGTACTTCCATGTGCAATCAAAAAGTATGAACAGGTTCACACACAAGAAGGTCATCCTTGGCCAATGGGCAGTGATAAATGCTCCCCTCTTCATTCCTCAGGTGGACAGTTCCAAGATAAACTCCTTTTAGAGGATCCCAGCAGGACCCTGTTGCCAGCAGTGGTGACCAGCTCAAGACCATCTCATGAGTTAGCTTTTCCTCCTTCCTGCTTCACTCTTCTCAGGACCAGTATGTGAGCCTCCCAGCCTCTATCCCATCTTCTACTTTATCTTCCCCAAATGACCCGCCTGCAAGTCTAGCTCAAGCTCCAGAGGGGACGCAGGCTACGTTGATTAACCATATTTAGTCAGTGTGTTAAGTATGTTAAGTACTTTGTGTGAATTATCTGCTTTAACCTTCAAGCAATCCTACAAGGTAAGTACTATTTTTATACCCCTTTGATGGATCAAGAAAGTGAGGTACAGAGAAGGTTAAGACACAGAAGCAGAGTACCCTAGAGAAGGGTTGGTAACCTCAGGAAATTCAGGTAAGAACCCATCTCCCACCCAGAGTACTGTTTTTGCTTCTGGGCTCAGACCCCATCGTGGGGAGTGTGTCCATAGGAAGCCCCCAGGATGATGAGGGAATGCAAAACCAAATCTTAGTGGGGGGAATTGGAGGAAACAGGTGGCTGAGCCCAGAACACATTCAGAAGACACATGAGAACAACCTTCCCTTCAGGAATTCATGCCAGACAGGGAATGATTTGTTCTGAGACAATTGGGAAGACAGAACAATGACGATACTGGGAGGCAGGTTTTTGCTCAATGTAAGACAGAACTTTTTTTCGCAAAAAGGATAGTACTTTTTGACAGAGCTGCTCAACCACAGGAGTAACCCTAGCTGGCTGCAAACCTGGTTTTGCATGTGGGGAAGATGAGGGTGCATGGCCAGCCATTTCTTGGGAATGCTGTAAGGAGTATCACATGGGGGAATTATGTCAGATTAGGGTAGCATTCTAATTTTTGAATGACAAAAATTTGCCTTTCTACACACCAGTTCAAGATGGCCAGGACCTTGGCAATCCCTGGTGTTACTGTGAATTCTTACCTCTGTTAGAGCCACCAAGAGGTGGGATTTCACTGGGACAGGAGAGCAGGATGTCTTTCTAGACTGAAGAGAATGAATAAAGGGCTTGTTCTCCTAAGTGTAAAAGTGAAATCCTATCTTGAGATCAATTTTTCTTCTCGGTAGTCCTTAGAACAGGGATGAGTACAAAAAGCATCCCCAGAAATGTTCATGCTAGGCAACTGAGTTGACATGGCTCTCAGACTTAAGCCATCGGTGAACTCCAAACTGGCTTTATTCCTCATCTGTAAAAGCCAGCTCTGTCCCAAGTCCTCTGTGATGGGCTTGCAGAATCTTCCTGACTGTGAAAGTCACTTCCCTCAAAACCCAGTGAATGCTCTGCAGACCTAGAGAAGGAGCCTGGAGCTGGAAACAGAGCAGATGTAGGACACACCCAAGAAATGGGTTAGTGGGCCTGGTGAGTAGATTGTTCATGATATTTTAGGGGTTGTGAGGGCTGAGTGGATGAAAGGCTTCCTGCTTAGAGGCTGGGTTGCTAAGACTGTGCACCACCCACAGACTCAAGAGGTAGAAAGATTGCTGTCAGTCATCTTGCCCTTGGTATGCAAGTCACACACACGGAGTGGGGCTGGGAGGGAGCCTATTATCCCCAACCAGTTTCTCAGAGAGAAGAAATGGTTTGGAAAACAGGCAGTTTGTGGAATAATTTAAGGAAATGAGTGAAGTAAGGGCCAGGATGGGAGAGGCCCAGACCTCATTGGGTACCCTGTCTAATTCTCCTCTCAGTTCACTGACTTTATACACAACCAATATGAGTGGCCTCTGGCCCTTGGTTAATTTTGCCCCAATTTCTGGAGGAAGAGGCCCAGGTCATCAGGAAGGTCTGAACATGGAGCAATAAATCAACAGATCTTAGGGCTACAGCTGCGCCAGCTCCAGCCTGGCACCTTTCAAGACAGAGAAAAGATCCTCACTGATCAAGGCCCAAGGCCCAAGAGAGAAGGCGTCCTGAGAATGGGAGGATGTCCCCTGGGAGCCCTCTTAGGCCAAGAGGGAAAGGATATATACCTGCACTCTTCCCCATTCTCATCTCCACTGCACCTCCTGGCCTGGATGGCTGCAACAGCCTTCTTCGGGTCTCTCTCTCTCCTGTCTGACCCAGGGCCTCTACACTTTCCACACAGCAGCCAGAAGGACTCTTCCCCAGATGGGTGTCCATCAGAGGGTGCCACTTACATTCCAGCCCAGGTTCGAAATCACCCTCCCCAGGCCGCACCCTTCTCTCCAGCTTCACTCAGCACACCTCAGCCACACGGCCCCTCTTTCAGTCCCTTAGACAGGGTGAAGGTCCTGTCCTGCCTGTGTCTATCTGCCTGTGGTTCTCTCTTCCCAGAGCCATGCTCCTTATTCTTCCTACAGTTGCTCTTTCCCATCCTTCCGGGCTCAGTGTAATGTCTTCTCCTAAGAGAGGTCTCCTCGACCTCTGAAGCTAAAGTAGCTCCTGGGCCTGCCGACCTTCAGATCCATTCCTTGCCTGCCCTGATATTTTGTCCCTTGGGGGAGTAGGGGCAGGGGAGGCCAATGGCTGCAGATTGTGTTTTCCAAAAGCCTTTGTCACCAGCTTCTGGAAAGTTTCAGCCAGTGGGAAGACTCACAGGATGCTGGGGGGCATGGGGAAGCTGGGGATCCCCCCTTCCTCTCTGCCTCACATAAATCTCCAGAAGCTTCCATAGCAATTGGGAACCTTTTGGGGGGTGTTAAGCAGGAGGAGGCATTGTCCAGTTTGCTTTTTAAAAAGATCACTCTGATTGCTCTGTTGGAATCGTGTTAGATTTGGAGGAAGGATTTAGGAGGCAGTCCCAGTGAGAAACGGTTAAGCTTGGACTAGGATGATTGCAACTCAGAGGGAGAGAAGTAGACAGATTAAAGCTGTCTTTGAAGGAAGAATTAACATAGCTTGGTGATTGTTCGGATGAGATGCTTGAGGGAGAGGTAGGGTTAGGTATGTCTTCCAGGTTTCTAGCTTGAGCAACCTTGTAGACAGAGATGTCGTTTATTATAATGACGAAAACTAGGATGAAACAGCTATTGTTCTATTTTGACAGGAAAATTCATACACATGTCTGTGATCTTCCCCCCCATCCTGTAGTTCACTTGTCTATCTAATTTATTATCTATCATCTATATATCTATTTATTATCTATTACCTATCTAGCTATCATCTCTTAAAGTTTAGATTATGCTGAATGCACTATGTTGTGGTTTCATTTTCCAATTGTCTGTTGCTATTATGTAGGTATTCATTTACATTTAGTGTATTGACTTTATATTCTGTATCTTGTCAAGTTCATAAATTAGATTGCATAGGTTTTTTGGTAAGTGGATTCCTTAAGATTTTCTATGTAAACAATGACATTGTCTGTGAATAATTACAGATTTCCTTCTTTGTTCACAATCTTTGTGGCATCGCTTCTATATCTTGCCTTATTACAATGGCTAGAACCTCTAATACAATGTTGAATAGAAGGGGTGAGATAGAGTATCCTTGACTTGATACCAATCTTAGGGGAAAAGTGTTCAATACTTCATCATCAAGTATGATGCTAGCTGTAGAATTTTTTTTTTTTGATAGATACTTTTCATCAGACTGAGGCAATTTCCTCCTATTCTTGGTCCCTGAGAGTATTTTTTTTATCTTTAATAATTATTGAATTTTGTCAAATAGCTTTTCTATATATATTGAAATGATCACATTTTCCCTTTATTCTTATTCCTTTTTTAAAATCCACTTTATTGAGGCATAAGTGACATACAAAATTCTATACATATTTAATGTACACAAATTTAATGAGTTTGGAAATAACTATATACCTATGAAATCGTCACCATGATATATGTTATGAACATATCTATGCCCTTCAAAATTTGCCCTCTTTATTTATTTTTATTATTATTTTGTGATGAGAACATTTAACATTAGATCTGCCCTCTCAGAAAATCTTTAATTACATGATATAGCATTGTTTAATGCAGACATGATGCTATATATGCAGTAGATCTCTAGGACTTATTCATCGTGTATAACTGAAACTTTGTACCTTTTAACTAATACTTTCCCTTTTCCCCTCTCCCCAGGCCCTGGCAATCACCATTTTACTCTCTGCTCTTATGAGTTCACTTGTTTTAGATTCATCACATAAGTGATATCATGTAGTATTTTTCCTTCTGTATCTGGCTTATTTCACTTAGCATAATGTCCTCTAGGTTCATCCATGTTGTCTCAAATGGAAGGTCTTCCTTCTTTTTAAGGATGAATAATATTCCATCTTATGCATATACCCTTTGTCTTTATTTATCTGTCAGTGGACACTTAGGTTGCTTCCATGTCTTGGCTATTCTGAGTAATGCTGGGATGAACTTGGAAGTGCAGATATCTCTATGAAATGCTGGCTTCAATTCTGCATTCTTAGAATAAATTTTACTTGGTCAAATGTTTTGCTTTTTTGTATAGTGCTGGATTCAGTTTGCTAATGTTTTGTTAAGAATTTTTGTGTACTATTAATGTCCATTTTTTTCTTTCTTATGATGTATGTGATCATTATAGCTAAAACGTGGACTTTTGGGAGGTCTCATTTGAATATTCCAGGGATTCAACAAGGACTCTTCACCCTGCCTAGAACTAAATTCTAATGTGCCCCAACACTCTGAGACCTCTGAGACCTCTTTCAACTTTCCACCTGCAACATGTGCTCCTTGCTGGGCATCACAAGCCCTTGCTCTATGCACACATGCCTCCAAAACATTCGGCAGCTTCAAACTCCTCTATCTGCCTCCTTAGCTCTGGGAGATACTGCTCTACCTGGGACCCACCTCTCTGCTCCATGGTAAGGAAAGTGTCTCCAGATAGAAAGCCAGGTGAACTTGGGACCATCTCATGTGAATTTCCTTTTCTCAAGGATTACACTTCTGCTCTGCCTATTTTTCAACAGCTTAAAACCATTACAGATATCCACTCACTTTTATAGATGATGATGATGATGATGATTTTGGTGATCATAATATGACTCTGTCTTTTCCTGGGCACTCAGTTGGTCATTGTAATCTGGAAAGATGCCCTTCAACTCATGGACATTTCCTTAATTTCTTCATTGGTGATTGCTTTCCTTCCATTTTCTCTGTTCTTTCTTTTGGAAATGCCTATTATTAACTTTTGGATCTCTGAGATATTGTTAAAATGTTTTATGATTTCTTTTTGACTTTACATCTCTTTCCTTTTTGTTCTACTTTCTTGGTGGTATTTCAACTTTATCTTCCAATTCTTCTATTGAGTTTTTCCCTTTTGTTATCATATTTTTAATTTTCCATATTATGTTTTTGCTTTCTGAATGCTAATTTTTTTTACTGAGATGGATCTCACTATTTCTTCTCAAACTCCTGGACTCAAGCAATCCTCCTGCCTCAGCCTCCTGAGTAGCTGGGATTCCAGTCATGCACTATGTACTCAGCTCTAAATGCTAATTTTTATAGGCACCTCTTCTTTTGTTTCACAGCGACAATATCTTTTACTAGCTATCAGATTATACTAACATTTCTTTTAAGCTTTCTTATTCTTGCATTACCTTTATTTCCTCCAACTTGCCTTTTTTTTCCAACTTGTTTTTGTCTCTCTGTTTTCAGTTAGAAGGCTTCTTCAACTTTCTGGTGATCTTGGTTGTCTGCTCATGTTTAAGATTAGAAAACTAAAGTCTGACTTGCAGCTCTGTGAAAATTGCTGGGCTTCCTCATTGTGGATATTATGTGGGGAGCGCTGGAGTGCTGGCTGACCTGTGTCTTTGGGAAACTTCAATTTCATTATCTTTAGATCTAACCTCCTTGACTGGTCAGATTCCCCAGAGGTTTTTTCTGATCACCTTCCTGGAAAGTTAGGCCTAGCTGCTGGGTTTCTAGAAGCTGAAAGTGTAAAGGAGCTGGCAGTCTCAACATTTAGTCTATAAGGTTGAACATAATCACCCTCCTTCCCTTATGGTAACCTTGCCCATGCATGGGCCTGATCCTCCCAGGCAGAGGCCCTCTCTTCTCCCCTCTCCAGTCTTCTGGCAGGTGAGGGGGTAGTTGCCCACATTTTTGGAGCAGAGGAGAGATCTAGAGAACCACATTCCTCCTTATTTTAGCCCCATTTCATTCCCACTCTTGGGGTTTCAGGACCAGTGATTCCAGAGCATCTTGAGAGTTTGGGGTTGGCAACCGCTTTGCTTGTGAGCTCTCCCCACCGTAGCCTTTATTTATTTATTTTTTATTTCAGCATATTATGGGGGTACAGATGTTTAGGTTACGTATGTTGCCTTTGCCCTCCTCCCTCCCCAAGTCAGAGCTTCAAGAGTGTCCATCTCCCGATGATGCTGATCGCACTCGTTATGTATGCATATATCCATCCCCTCCTCCCCCTCCCACCTGCCCAACACCCAATAAATGTTATTCTTATATGTGCACTTACATGTTGATCAGTGAAATCAATTTGCTGGTGAGTAGATGTGGTGCTCACCATAGCCTTTAGAGTCATCTTTCTTTATGTCAAATGCTACTTGCACACCTGCAGTCCAGCTTTCAGAATTCTGTTACCGCTGCTCCTCTCACAGTCTCTTGTCTTTGAGGGTTTATGTCTTTTCTAAAAATGTCATTTCTTTTATACAGAGTTTTGAAGAAGACACCTATATGTTTTTTTTCAATGGACAGATAAAATGATGGCTTGCTACCTAAGCCTAGAACTGGTAGCCTATAGTTACCAATGGGAAGCAAGCCTGGAGACTTGTCAGGTTTTCCAAAAATATGGGGTGCTAGAATAAATATAAACCTTTTCTCCAAACTCCATAGCAGTAGACTAAGAGGGGAGACCTTAAATGTGAAGACATAAAGGAAGACCTTCTGCCCACTCTAGATGGTGAGCCGTAGGAAACTTACTGCCAAAAGGATTAGGTATGGGTTATTGATTTAAATACAGTTCTTTTCCCAAAGGTTCACAAAAACCTTGCAAAACAGAGCCATGGTTGATCACATAGGGAGCAGGCATTTGGGACCCATCCAGGAACCCATCTTTCTCTGCTGCAGCCCTTTGGTTCCTGCACCCACCCACATCCTAAGCTTGATGCCCAAAAGTCCCCCTCAGGCTTTTGGCCAAGCCACAGCCACTCAGATCCAGAAAGAAGTTGTTTCTCCATCATTATGGCTGATTCATGGAAGAAATGTCTAGGTAGCCTTATTCAGGACTCTGTGGCTAGCTATTTTCTCATCTAGAGCCTTCAGTGTCTGTTAATTTGGGATAGTAACTACAGTAGCCAGAAAGGGGTATTTCTTGAATATCTTCTTTCCTAAGAAAGTGTACATCCTTCCTATAATCTACAACCCTCAGAAGATGAGGAAGGGCCTTACAAATGGACCGTAATATCAAGAAGCCACCTGAATCAAAAGGTGGGTACCCCTCTGATGCTGGATCCTGGACATTAAACCTACTACACCCCTCCCAGGTGCTCTAGCCTCCCTGGGGCCATTTTCTCAGAGACACAAGCCTGAAAACCACACCCTGTCTAAAGCAGCCTCTTGTCTCTAGAAATCCACAGATGTGGGAAGATCATCTCCTCAGTCTTGCCCTGCACCATTCATTTTCAGGGGGCACCAGCAAATACAGAAAGGGCTGGAGGGAGGGTGTTATCAGGTAGAAATTTCTTCTGCAGGTTGAAATATTTCATTTTGATCCTGTCTTCAACATTGCATTATGATACAGCAATGTCATGATCACTTCACAGTCACAGAAGGAATTATTTCCACCAGCATCTTTCATTTCTGATCCCCTCTTCCTCATGTGTCTGCCTGCTGACAAACCAGAGTTGTCAGAGCCACCTGTCACTGCAGAGAGAAAAATACTTTTTTGACAACTGTATCTTCCTTTAGCATACTCTTTGTATCCAGCGCCTGCATTCCAACCTGTGTTCATGACACTTCTGTTATTTCAAAGGGCCTCATGGAATTCTCTAAAAAGGAATCTCAAACCCAATTAATTTAAATTCATTTTCATCTTGAATGTGCTACATGACATGTTTAGGAAGAAGTGTGTGCATCATAAAGCCAAGCAATAGGAGGGTCTTGTTGTAAACAAACAGCCTCCCTCATTAAAAGCAAACACAGGAGCCTCCAAGAATTGTAGCAGGCAAGGGCACCAGAAGGTGACTCTTATTATGGTTGGGGTAGGAGTGAGTGGAGGATGCTTGGCTCTAATTCTGGTATTAGCCACTTGCTGGTGGGAGAGATTTTTTTAGGTGGAAGGAAATAATCTTTCCTATTTTTCCTTTAAATAACACCACCCAATGATAATAGCAACTTATCCTTCTCTTCACCAGTCTCACCTTACCCTTGGATGACATGCCATAGCCACATCTGGGCCCTAGGAGTCCTCTACTGCCTTCCTAAATCTAAGCTTGCATGCTCTATTCTCTGGTTCCTGAGTCAGGCTGTTCTTTATGTTTTTATTTTTGTTTTAGGAAATGCCAACAAAAAATAAAAAGAAAATAAAAATATTATTTACAGAGGAGACGAGTCAATAGGGAATTTCTGGTTCTCCAAGTTCAATGACAATCTTTTGGCTTTAGATTTGGGATGGTGGCCTATGCATATGCATTGCCCCCTGTCCCCATGGGATCCCACAGACATGTCAGTAACATTTGACAAAAAAGAATAACTCTGTGGCAGCACTTAAAAATATGGAAGAGTGTCATCGATGGAACAGAAATGATAAAAAATTTATGGACAATGGAATACAGATGTGACTGGGTCATTGCAACTCAAAACTCACAAGAGAGAAGGCTCTAGCAGCAGTAAGTGCAGTTCTTCCCAGGAGAGCCCCAGAAGGTCTCTCAGCTTGAGTTCGTCTGTGGAGTGATAATCAGGATCGTTAGTTTGAGGACTGTCTACAGCAGTGGTTTCCAAACTATTTTGAGTCATGTACTATAATTTTTTTTTTGAAAAAGCACACATTTACAATTTATGTAAATTTATTTATTCATAAATTATACAAATATACTATACTCATGAGCAAATATTTCTGTAAATAACACAATTTATATTTGGGTGAGATTAATCATTAATGATCATAAGTGAAATTTTATCGTCCAAATAGTTTTCATGATGGTTTTTAATTTAGGGCCCACATTCTCATCAGATCTTATGAAATCATCAATATTTGTATCACATAATGTGGTGAATAAAGATTAGATATATCAGTTTTGCTATTCTCTACTTATTTACTAGTGTTGGCATTTTAAGTCACATTTTCTATGCCAGAATTTTTAATCACTTAACCATTTGGCAAAGATTAGATTTTTTAATGGGATGTATTAATATTATCCATATATCTTCTTAACCAAGAAGACATATAACTGCAATTCATCCCAAGACAATCAAACAGGCAAGCAAATGGATTATATAACTCTTACCTCTTACCTCAGGAATGACAGTCCATACATTAAAATTATTAATATTAATAGTAAGCCATAATGTCTTTCATATTTTAGATAAAGTTCATGTAATAAAAGTTTCAAGATTTTCTTTGCACAGTCCTCAGGGAGAGCACCCCACTAGCGTTGACTGGAGTGCTGGCACCATACCTTCCTGAGGTCCAAAGGGGCTGACTGAAGCACTCATAGCTAGCTGAAGCCCTGAAGCCCACAGTGTGGATGCTGGGGAAAGTAGAAAGGAGAGATTCGGACATCTCCCAGCCTCCTCAACAAGCTAACACCAACATACCTGGGTTAGGTGTGACTCAGGTGTAAAATAAAGTGCTCGTGACAAGGGTCAAGTCCGGCATATTCAGGCAGTGGTGGGAATCACGAGCCTATTGTCTGCCAAGCACAATGTTCAGGCCTTCCCACAATGTCTCACACATGGCAGAGGATTCCTCGTGCACCATCCATTCCAAACTGTGTTGTCCTTCATTCACAAAGGGGAAAAGTCAGCTTTTAAGGAACAAAAACAGCATGAAAAAGGAAGGACAAAACGAACCAAAACGACAACAGTAAATTAAATAAATCGAGGAATCTAAGTAAGGAAAGGAAAACAATTTAAAAATTGTACTTCTTACTTGAATTCTTAGAGTCATTTGAGGGGAAGAAAAGGAACAATCAGAGGGAGGAAGTGATTAAAAAACTGAAATCCGAGAATCGAAGTAATAAGTAGCAGGGCATAAAAAAATAGAATAAAAAACGAAAACTAAAGTAGTGAATGAAAAGATATGGAAATCTTCTGTAGCAAAAAGACAGAGATGGAAAATATGAATAAACATTTTTAAAAGTGAAGTAAGAAAACAGAGTCTAAAATCCATTTTATAAGAATTCCAGCAGGAAAGACCAAAGTCAAGGAAGATGAGGAAATGATCAAATAAAAATGTCTCTCCAGTTGAACAAGATGTCGTAGAACTGGTTTTGCCTCCTTATGCCTGATAAGCACAGCTATAAACCCTGGAAATGGAGCAGTAGACAACCAAAGTAGAATTCTGAAAAGTGGTAAGAGAAAGATAACCAGGAGTCCTTCTAACAACATGAGGTGAGCCCAATGCCCCTGGCTGGCAAGGGGAACTGATCAGGAGTGGCCAGGGGAGGCACTCTTTCCGCCTGGGTTTGAGGATTACCTTCCCCACCAAGAGATGTAGAAGCAGGCAGGTGAAACCAGCAGGAGAGATGCAGTTACAGCCCATAGCCTAATCTGAGAAACCTCTTTTTCCCCACGAGCCCAAGACTCTCCCCTCCTGCCCAGAGACACTAGGCCAGTAGGGCAAGGGACCTAGTTATAGCAAGCACCTGGTTCCAGAAGTTCCTTTGTGTCCACGGGCTCTAGAATCCCATGCCCCATCCAAGACAGCCCTGGGGTATGTGTGGAGAGTTAAAGGGGGGCCCTGGCCAGGGATCCCACCACACCCTTCTGTCATTGAGGGATACATAGTGCCCCAACTGAGGAAGCTCTTTCTGCAACCTTAAGGCAGCACCAGCAAAAATGAGTGGGAACCCCAGTGGCATCAGATAAACTAGGCAAACCAAAATCATACCACAAGTCTTTGAAAATTAAACTGCCTTTGGAGCCACAGCCTACAGAAAAAAGTAAGCCAACACCTGCTTTCTAAACCTCAACAGGTGACTGCCATCCCAGATATAGAGGAGAAAGAGAGTGGGGCTGAAAGAGTATTTGAAGAAATAATGGCTGAAAACTTCCTAAATCTAGTAAAAGACACAAATTGATAGATCCAAATATCTATAAGAACTCCTCCAAAAATAAACTCCAAGAAATCCATACCAAGACACATTATAATCAAACTTCTGAAAACTATAGATAAAGAAAAAAATCTTGAAAATAGCCAGATAATGAATTACCTGGAGGGGCAACCCATTGAAATGATGGTGGATTTCTCATCTGAAACCATGGAGGCCAGAAAGCAGTGACACAATATTTTTAAAGTACTGAAACAAAAGAATTCTAAACAAAAAATTCTACGTACAGTGAAACTATCCTTCAGGAATGAAGGGAAAATAAAAAACATTCTCAGGCACAGGAAAACTAATCATTAGCAGATATACCCTTAAAGACTGGCTAAAGAAAATACTTCAAACAGAAAGAAACTGGAAAAAGAAGGAATCTCGGAGTTTCAGGAAGGAAGATGGAGCAATGGAAACGGTAGATATGTGGGTATATGCAGTAGATTACCCCTTTCCTCATGTGTTCTATACACCATATTTGATGTCTAAAACAAAAGTTCTAACACCACTTGATATCCAAGACAATTATATTTAAAAGTGGAGAAGTCACAACGCTGATATCAGTTGTGGTAGGGTGAATAGTGGCCCCCTAAAGATGCCCAGGTCCTAATTCCGAGAACCTGTGAATATGTTATTTCACATGATAAGAGAGGCTGTGCAGATGTGATCAAGTTGAGGATCTTTAAATGGGGAGATTATCCTATATTATCCCCTGTGGACCCAACGGAATCACTATGGTCTTTATAAGAGGGAGAGAAGAGGATATACAAGAAAGAGAAGATATGAGGATGAAGCAGAGGTCTGTGAGAAGAGAAGATGCTACTCTTCTGGCTTTGAAGGTGGAGGAGGGGACTACAAGCTAAGGAATGTATAAAGCCTTCAGAAGCTAGAAAAGGAAACAAATTCTTCCCTGAAGCCTCCAGAAGAAACACAGCCCTGCTGATACCTTGGTTTTAGACATCTGACCTCCAGAACTATAACAGAATAAATTTATGTTGTTTTATGCCACTAAATTTGTGATGTTTGTTATAGAAGCAACAGGAAATTAATACATGGTTGACTCTTATGAGTCACATATGTATACTGTAACGGCAGAGTGCCACTATGAAACTATACTAAGAGATGTGCTTAAAAACACAAGTGAATCCATCAATGTAATATATCATATTAATAGAATGAAGTAAATAAAGCACATGCTAATCTCAATTGATGCAGAAAAAAGCATTTGACAAAATCCAACAACCTCTCACAATAAAAAAGTCAACAAACTAGGAATAGAAGGGAATGTCTTCAACATGCTAAAGAGCATTTATGGAAAATCTACAGCTAATATAATTCTCAATAGTGAAAATTAAAAGTTTCCCCCTAAAATGAGGAACAAGACAATGATGTCTGCTTTCACTAATTCTTTACAACATTGTACTGGAGTTCCAGCCAAGGCAATTAGGCAAGGATAAGAAATAAAAGGCTTCCAAATTGGAAAGGAAGAAGTAAAATTATCCCTATTCAGAGATATCATGATCTTACATATACAAAATCTTAAAGAATCCACCAAAAAAAGCTATAAACAAATTCTACAAAGTTGTGGGATACAGATCAACACACAAAAATCAATTGTATTTCTATATACTAGCAACAAGCAATCTGAAAAGGAAATTAAGAAAGCAATTACATTTACAATGGCATCAAAAAGAATAAAATACTTAGGAATGAATTTAACCAAGAATGTACAAGACTTGAATACTGAAAACTACAAAACATGTTGAAAGAAATTAAATAAGACTTAATAAATGAAAAGACATCTGTGTTCATGGATTAGAAAACTTGATATTGCTAAGATGGCAATACTCCCCAAAGCAATCTACAGATTCAATGCAATTCATATCAAAATCCCAATGGCCTTTTTTACAGAAATGAAAATGCTGATCCTAATATTAATATGAAATCGCATGGTACCCTGAATAGCCAAAACAATCTTGAAAAAGAAAAACAAAGTTTGAGGACTTGCATTTCCCAATTTCAAAATTTGTTACAAAGCTACAAGTAATCAAAACAGTGTGGTATTAGCATAAGGATAGATATCATTGACCTAAAAGGAAGATACTGAGACAAAATAAATATAAGTAGAGAATTTGTTTTGACCAAGCTTGAGGATTGCAACCTGGGAGCATAGATTCAAGTTGCCCTGAATATCGGATTAGCAACAGTTAAGAGTAGATTTTTAAGGGCAAAAAATGAGGACAGGGAGTTGGCTGATACAAGGTTGTTTGTCAGGAATTCTCATTTGTTTACAGAAATAACACTAATTAGTGATTGGCTCTAGGCTATACGTTGTTAGGCTGTAGGGTATGGGTTCTAGTGTCCGGTGTGATATTATTAGGTTGATTTATAGTTGTGGTAATAACAAGCAGTTTCAAGAGATGAACACATAGCTCAATGGAGAGGAGTAGTACATGATTGCTGTCTCATTTTAATGTTTCTCTGGGTCTGATAATTAAAAGGACTTGCATTCCTCAGGTAAAAGTTATATTCTTTTCTCAATGTGTAGATTAATGGAATAGAATTGGGAGTGCAGAAATAAACCCGTGCAACTATGGTCCATTCATTTTTTGACAAGGTTGCCAAAACAATTCAATAGGGAAAGAATAGTCCCTTCAGCAAATGGTTCTGGAACAACTGGAGATCCACAAAAGAATGAAGTTAGACACCTACCCATACCATATACAAAATTAACTTAAAATGGGTCAAAGACTTAAATGTAAGAACTAAAAACATAAAACACTTAGAAGAAAACGTAGGGGTAAATCTTCATGACTTTGGATTTGGCAATAGAGTCTTAGATATGACAACAAAAGCACAAGTGACAAAAGAAAAAGCAGATAAACTGGAGGTCACCAAAATTAAAAACTTGTGCTTCCAAGGACACTCTCAAGAAAATGAAAAGACAACCTACAGAAATGGGAGAAAATACATTCAAATCATATATCTGATGGGTATCTTAGTATCTAGAATATATCAAGAACTCTTGCAATTTAACAATAAAAAGACAACCCAAACAAAAAAAGGGCAAACAACGTCAATAGATGCTTCTCCAAAGGAGATACACAAAAGTCCAAAAAGCACATGAAAAGATGCTACACATCATTAGTCATTAGGAAAATGCAAATCAAAACCACTTCATACCCATTAAAATGGCTATAATCAAAAAAATGCAAAATAACAAGTGTTCCTTCCTCAAAAAGTGTCAAAATTATCATATGACCCAGCAATTTCACTCCTGGATGTATACTCAAAATAATTGAAAATAGATGTTCAAACAAAAACTTGTGCACAAATGTTTGTAGCAGTTCTGTTCACAATAGCTTAAAGCTGGGAGCAACACAAATGTCTATCAACTGATAAATGAATAAACAAAAATGTATTATACCCATACAGTGGAAATATTATTCAGCCATAAAAAGGAATGAAGTACTGCTTTATGCTATGAAATGGATAAGCCTTAAAAACGTTATGCTAAGTAAAAAAATCCAAACATAAAGGGTCACATATTGTATGATTCCACTTATAGGAAATATCCAAAATGAGTAAATCCATAGAGACAGAAAACAGACTAATGATTGCCTGGGCCTCTTGGGAGGTGGCAATGAGGAGCACCTGCTTAATAGGTACAGTTTTCCTTTTGTAGTGATAAAAATATTTTGGATCTAGTAAGGTGATGGTTGCACATTTAAATGTACTAAATGCCACCGAACTGTGCATTTTAAAATAATTTTATGTTATATAAAAAATAATTTTATGTTATATAAACACTACTTTTAAAAAAGCCAATCCCCAAGTCATATATACTATATGATTCCATGTATATAACATTTTTGAAATTAGGAAAGATTAGGGGCTGTAGGGTGGCAGGGTAAGGCATGGAGATGTGCATGGTTAGCAAAGGGCCGCGGAAGGGATTCTCATGGTATTGGAATTGTTTAGTATCACAACTGTGATGGCGGATTCTCAAACCTACAAGGTGATGAAATTGCATAGAACTTAATTCATACACATACACATGCACCCACACATGACCACATGTAAAACTGGTGAAATCTGAGTAAGGTCCGTGGATTGCATTAAAGTCAATATCTTGGTACTGACATACTATAGTTTTGCAAAATATTACCATTAAGGGAAATTGTGCATAGATCTCTTTGTGTCACTTTTTGAAACTGTTTAGGAATCTGTAATTACCTCAGTTAAACAAAAAAGGTATAAATTAGTTCAAATCAGTAATCACAATTAATATAAATTAATCGAAATAACATTTTAATAGGTCAGGGTTACCAAGAGTGATATTTAAGACATAAAGATTGAAAATGAAGGGATGGAAAAGGATTGACCAATAACAACAAGCCTGTGTGTATTAAGGGCCCACTACATATGTGGCACAGTTACAGACACCAGGTGATATACCTGTAGACAGACAAATAAAAACCATGATGCTTCTGCTTGATGGGAGCACACATTCTAACGATAAGGAGATATAAGTACTAAATAATACACAAATAAATATATGAAATGTCAAAACAAGACATGGGGATTGCAGAGTAAACTGGGAATATTATTTTATAGAGGGAATTAGTAAAGGACTGACCAATAACAATATTTAGTCAAAATTTAAACAAAAGAATTCTAATGTAGGAATATTAATTTCACTCAAGATATTAAACATGGCAAAATAATTTATAGAAGTAAAGAAGAGGTGTACAGAATCATAAAATAGACAATCTAGAAATAAAACACAACAATCACGAACTATCAGCTGAGATTCTGTTATGAAACTTACATGATTAGAAACATGATATCCATAATGGTTAAATGAAGACAAGTCTGTCCTCTCCTAAGAAGAAAAAGAAATTCTAAGCAAAACAGTAGCCATCTTTAGAAATCCTGCTTTCTCCACTAAAGTAGCTCTATATAGCATGGTCTACACCAACATAAATCATGTCTGCAGAGTGGAGCTGGGGCAGGGTACCAGCAGGTGAGAGAGACCAGCAAATAAGCAGCATTTTGTGAAGATTTAGTGAGGTCATATTACTTATTATTCATGGCACTAATTTACTACTTAACACATAGCACACTTTTGGTTTTCCCAAGGTAGTATAGATAATGCTGCAGTGACAAATAAACTCCCAGGTCTCCAAGACTTAGTCTGAAAAAGTTTGTTTATCAGTCGCATAAACACTATTGCAGGTCTTGCAGCCCTCCTCCGTCTGGTAGCAAAGACACACAGAATACTTGATTTCCAGGGTCAGCGCAGCCAGGAGGCTGAGGTTTGGAGGATTTTGTAAAATGTAAATACCTGTCTGGAGCCAGCTCATAACATCACTGCCATCTACATCCCACTGGCCAGAATTTTGTCACGTGGTTGTAAATTAACTTCAAAGGAAACTGGGACATGCAGCCTCCCCAGGTGTTCAGGAAGATGAAACAATATGGAGACCACATACCATGGTGGTACCACAGTATTCAGTAAATGGAAACTCTGTCATCCTGCTGTAGCTTCTATTTCTTCTGCTATCACTTCTAATGCCCAAACAATAATGATAGCAACACCTAACACTTGTTTAGCTACATGCCAGGCATTAGCCACTTTTCATTGTCTCAGTTTGTACCACTCTACCAAATAACTTTATTATTTATTACTATAAATCAAGGCTCAGAGTGGTGGAAATTGCCTGAAGTCACAAGCTAGTAAATATTTGTCTTATTACTAGTACTCCTTTACTTAAAAGAGAGAGACAGTTTTCTCCAAGGGGCTGGGCAACCCCAGTGCAGTCCTCCTGGCAGATGCCAGCTATTCCTGGCACTGAGCTACCTGCGTGGTACATAATCATTGGAACATCTATAAAAAGCTTCCCTCCACAGTAATTTTTTCTTTGATTTACTGGTTGTGTTAAAATTGTCGTTCTATAATGGTCACGTCTGAGAATGTCGCACTTAAAGAGAAAATTGCCTTAAATAAAAACGAATGATACTAAAATCCCTTCTCTCCCAATGAAATGATTCTCCTGTATTCTGTTCTCCTTGCAAGAGCACCAAAAGAGCTTCTTCAGTCTATTATTTCCCAATTACCTCCTCTGGTGCTGGCTGAGAGCAGAGAAGGAAGATGGGATCATGAGGCTCATAACATTTGATCTTTTCCAGGCTCCAGCAAACCTGTAAATCACTTTCATAAGCTAAATCAATACCAGGTGTCACCTGGTGGCAGGTAAGGGCAATCCGATGGCTTTTCTAATACCTTATGGACATTGATTTTTCCACATATCAGGAGAGAGGACATGAAATAGGAAATACAGGAGTGTGCAAAAGCAAAGTGACCAATACCTCTGCAGGTTGGCTCAGGAGATGTCAGAGCTCGCATGTACCCTGACTTCACCCAGATTTCCCAGCCTCTCCCAGCTGTGTGTACTTCCGTCAGAGGATTCCCAGGCCCGGGAGCCTATCTCCCAGACAGGAGAGTCAGCCTGGATCCTGCGCTCACCAGCTGAAATGGACAATTCCTCTGCTTTCTCTGTTTTAAAGGGCTAAGCCACCCCACCAAGAGGACATGATAAAAATTGCTCTATCAGAGAATACAAGGTGGAAAACATGGTTCTCAATGTTTGCTCACAGACCATCAGGATCAACATCACCAAAGATGTGGAAACAACCCAAATGTCCATCAATACATGAATGAATTAATAAACTGTGGTATATGTATACCATGGAGTACTATTCAGCTTTAAGAAACAATGGTGATACAGCACCTCTTGTATTCTCCTGGAAAGCGCTGGAACACATTCTACTAAGCGAGGCATCCCAAGAATGGAAAAACAAGCACCACATGTACTCACCATCAAATTGGTATTAGCTGATCTACACTTAAGTGCACATATAAGAATAACATTTATTGGATGTTGGGCAGGGGGAGGGGGGAGGAGGGGACGGGCATATGCACAAACAATGAGTGGGATGCGCACCTCCTGGGGAATGGACACACTTGAAGCTCGGACTTGGGGGTGGGGGGCAAGGGCATCATATGTAACCTAATCATCTGTACCCCCATAATATTCTGAAATAAAAATAAAAGAAATGCAAATTCTCAGGCCCCAGCACAGACCTACTGAATCAGAACCTCTGAGAATGGAACCCAGATATCTGTGTTTTAACAAGCTCAAGAACATTCTGATTTGAGAATCACTATACTAAAATAACCTCGAGGGATCATTAGACTGAGCTCTCCATTTTACGGAAGTGAAAACCAAGGCACAGGGAAAGGAAGAGCTGTGGCATGCTGGGATGGGAACCCAGTTTCCTAACCTGGGACTTGTTCATTCAGCACCACCCTTTGCTACTAAATTTGATTTATTGGACCCCTTCAAATCTCATGTTGAAATCTTGATCCCCAATGTTGGAGGTGGGGCCTAGTGGGAGGTGTTTGGGTCATGGAAGCAGATTCCTCATGAATAGATTAATGCTCTCTCTGGGAGGAGGGGACTGAGTGAGTTCGCTCTATTAGCTCCCTTGAAAGTTCCCCCGATGGCTTGTTAGAAATAGCTTGACACCTTCCCCCTCTCTCTTGCTTCCTCTCACCATGTGATCTCTGCATTCACTGGCTCCCCTTCTCCTTCCACCAAGAGGGAAGCAGCCTGAAGCCCTCCCCAGAAGCAGATACTGGCACGTGTTACTTGTACAGCCTGCAGAACCATGAGCCAAGGAAACTTTTTTTCTTTATAAATTTCCCAGCCTCAGGTATTCCTTTATAGCAACGTAAATGGACTAAGACACTCTGGGTAGCTGACAGATCCCATAGTGACAGCTGTGACTCAGAGCAGAAGTCCAGGCCACCAGAGCAGCACAGGGGCCATTGCTGAGAGCCCTTATTGCAGGACGGTGTGGAGAGCCGCAGGGGCCTGGCAGCCGGGAGACACTGCTCAGCCAAGGGTAAGCCACAGCACAGTAAGTGGACCAAGGGCATTTGAAGTCCCACCAACTTGGTTGTTGCTGGAGTGACTCCCTACAAACCCACCGATATGTTTGTTATGGGGAAGCACGTCCAGGTTAGACACCAGCAGGCTTGCCACTCAGGTGTGCTTCCTCCCTGAGAAAGAGCAAAGTGAAAAGATGTCTCATCCTTCCTCCTGGATCCCCAGATTCCACTCCTACTTTCCTACCTCAGGCCTGCTCCCCTCTCACCTGGTCTAGTACAAGAGCTCCCTAAAGGATTATTTCCTCCAGTGTCACCATTCTCCAGCCGTTCCTCACCCAAAGCTGGAGAGAAAGATGCCTCCCCTATTTAAAATCCCATGCCTCCCCCATGCCTCTCCCTGCTTAAAATCCTTCCCCAGCTTCCACTGCTTCACGACGGAATCTACATTCCCTCACTGGCAGATGCATTTTTCTCAATCTGACCCTCTAGCCCTCTCTGGCTTCCCCTCCTGCCACGTTCCTTCTTGCTGGGCAAAGCCCTTGCAGTACCTGGGGTGCTGCTCTCTCACACCCTCATCACCTAAGTCCCATTTCTTCAAGATCCGGATTGGAGCCCACTCATCTGAGCAGTGAGACCCTCACCCCAGCAGCTCTCTCACAGCAGCTGTACATGTCTCTAACACAGCCCTGATCACAGGTTTGAAATATGCTTGTCTGTCTCCCACCAGACAGTGAGCTCCCAGGGGCAGAGAACCAGTGCAAAATTAATGCAGTGGTGATGATGTCCTGAAACTCCCTTATTAGTAGTATGTATGTGTGTCCACACAGCACACATATTCTAAATATTTTTAATCACTTGGATGTTAAGCCAATTTATCTTCTTTTAGTGCCACCTGAGACAGGAAATACATGGAAGTTCAAATTTCTATAGTTCCCTGTTTTTTATCCTAATGACGCGTTATTCATTCAGGCTGGAAGCCCCCTTGAGATGTCATGTCATCCAGTCCCCTGTCACTGAACAGGACTGACAGGGGCTTCTGGGCTCCATTTTACAACAATCTGTCAGTACACCTAAGTCAGTGTGGAAGAGAAACGGATTGCATGCTGGTGGGCAGTGCCAGGGGCCGATGTTGCAGAAGACCCGTCCTCTCAGCATCCACGGTCGACAGGCAGAATGAGAAGCCTGCTGGGCTGGACTGAGATTCAGTCTAGAGTATTTACTCTGAGAGACCATTTTAAATACATTATGTGTCACTTAAAAGTTACCATGTCTCCTTGCTTTTATCCAGGTTTAACCCCATTACTTTACTATCTTGGTAATAAAGCAGATTGAAGTGTGTAGTGGAAGAGGTTTGAAATAAGCAGCTTGCTTTCTCCCTTATTTGCTTTCATTTTTGATTGTACCCTGCCTTGGTTAAAAAAAATATTGAAGCACTTAAGTAATGTTATAAATCCCAATCTTATAGATGCAGCAATGCTCAAAACACTCTTGTTCGATTGGTTGTTTGAGGGCCAGATCATATTTTCTATTAGCAGAGGCTTTATTAATGGTGGTTCCCAGAGCAACCTCAGGTAAGGTGAAGCAGAAACAGGAAAGTAGCACCTTGAGCTTCCCTTTGGCCTGGGGGTCATCAGAGGATGATCGGGAGAGCAAGTGAGTCTACAAGATTGGGAGACTATTCAGCAAGAAATCACAGACCTACACAACCAAGAGGGAGCAAAACAAGCTAGGCCACCCTGGGGAGCTCTCTGCCAGATAGGGACATCTGGGTGTATCCTCCAGCTGTCTTTGGGGCACCTCAGCACAGTCTGGACTGAGTGCTGCACCAAACTGCAAAGGACAAGACCTGCCTTTGGTCCTCAGGGAATACAAGGCTGTCAGGTCTGCCTGGAGACCTTGGTTCTCCCCAGGCAGCATCAACCACAGCTTCATTCAGCCTGCTCCTCAGCTTAGCGTGAGTCATCCTGTCTGTGCCTCCCTCTCCAGAGTCTAGCTGTTCTTTTTTGCCTAAAATATCCTAGGAGCCTCATGGCTAGCTATTTCTGCTTCTGGAATGGGAAAGAAGGGCTCCTAAGACAGGTCTGTATCTATAGATCCCCTATGGTTTGTTTTTCGTATTGCTAATCCTCAGATTCCTCCTCCAGGAATCTCTCTCTGCTCCAGCTCTGAGTGGCCCCATAGGAACTTACCAGAGAGTGAAGCTGGGCTACCTCTAGGTACTAGTGGATTAGTCAGGATAGGCTAGGTTATGCTGCACTAGCAAAAATTTCAAAATCTCAGTGATATAAAACAACAAAAATGCTGTAGTAGAACAAGAGTTCTGCTGAGATTAGACACTCAAGGAGCCAGGGTAATAGAGGCTTCTTCTTGACATGTGCTTCCATGATCACCACAGCATGAGAAGGAAGCCTGGCTCTTAAAATCCTCCACCTGGAGGGCAACAGCTTATGCCTGATCATATTTCATTGGCCAAAGTAAATCACACAGTCCCAGAGAACCTCAAAGAAGGACAGAGCATGGCCTGATGATGTCTCAGAAGATAGAGGATAAGCTGGAAATATTTAGTAAACAACCACAACCAGCATCTCGTGGACCCAGATAACCTGCACTCCCAAGCATGGTGAGCCTTTCAGGTCCCTCTTGCATGCGCCGTACTCTGAGAACTGCACAGAACCACGCTGACGCCTTCGGATATAAACTCAGTCTGTTCAGAGACCGCACTCATCTTTCGACTCTCCTGGGGGAGCTTTAATTATAGCAAATGGCCCTGTCATCTCCGTCACAGAATCTCAGGATATTAGGCAGAGTGAATGGAATCTCTGTGTCACCCAGTCTTCTCTGCAGCCTTCTCGAAGAAGTAGACCCACTCTTTTTAAGGAAATTATGAAAAGAAGGAAAATCCTGGAGCCTCCTCTCCTCACCTATTCTGATGCCAAATAATTATGTCCTTTCCATTCCTCCTTTTCTGACTGTATAAAGCACTTGGAAATCAAAATAATAAAAAATAAAAACAAAACACAAAGTGGTTAATGAACATTAAATATTGAAAAGAGATATCATAGTGTGTTTGTGGGAGAGTGAATAAAATAGATTTCCCCAACCCACGTACCCTCCCTCAGAAAGACTGTCTAACTTGGGCTGCAGGCTACGATATAATTAGAACAATATTGCCCAATTGCAAAGACATGTGCCTGTTTTCATGAAATGGAAGCATCTGCTGAAATTATTTGAGGTGTCCCGTCACTAATTAAAAGAGCTTTCATTTATAGAGGATGCACCATATGGATGCTGTTGATTCTCGGGCTGCTGGATGTGAATGAGCACTGGGCAAGTTGCTGGGGCAGGTGTATGGTGAGGAATATCCGGGAAAAGCATGATTTAGCCTTCCGAAAATTCTCCAAACAAGGAGGTGGGGGCAGGGGAGGTGCTGCTGGAAGTTGTTTGAATATAAGACACGGAACATGACACATCGTCCTCAGTTGCACCTGGTTGCATCTTTGTCCACTTATGAGCTTTGCCCTGGAGCCTTGCTATGCCCGTTTTACTTGCCAAGTCACCACCTTGTCTTCAAGGGGCTTTCCAGATACATGGGATCAGCTACAGAATTTGTGGAGCCCTGTGCAAAATGAAAATGTGGTGTCCCTTGCTAAAAAGTGGTTAGGGATTTCAAGATGCCAACATCAGAGCATTAAACCAAGCACAGCCCCTTCTGAGTTCAGGGCCTACTGAAATTGCACATGCCACACACCCAGGAAGCTGGCCCTGCAGGTAGGAAAAAGCAAGATCTGCCGGAGGAATGGGGCCAAGAGGTGGGGAGGTTAAAGCAGAGGGCTGGCCATGCCAGACAATAGTCACCCAGCACATTTTAGCTGTAAGGGGTTTCCACATCCATACTCTGCCCTGAGGACCACACAGCACATGCTCTTGTCAGGATAGACTCAGAAGAAAGAAAGGACTTGCTCTCATGTCTCCTTCCTGTGGCAGATCTCTGATAAAACCCAGATGCTGACTTCTGGCTATGGATGCTTTCCCCTACCTTATGTCTTATCCACTCAGAAAGTTCCGCTCCCTAAGAAGCAAAGCCCTACTTTGCATCATTCTCTTCCAAGACATACATACATACCCATGTATATTACATTTAGCACAACAAAGTAGTCCAAATGGTACCAGAAAAAAATAAAAAGTCATCTGAGCTGGAGACAGAGGCATTGAAGAGACATTAGTAAAACTGATTCTTATCATTCTCAATAGCTAGAAGAGCAATGACAGATTATTGAAGGTGTGGATTTCCAACTAATTTGGGCTTAGAAAGTCAATAATTGATGCATACTTGAAAGAATCATAAAATTCTTTCTTTAAAAGGAGATACTGCTGACGAGGAAAGAATAGCCACTGAACTAAGGTCCCAGGTTTAGGGTTAGTGTTTTGTAAGTCCAAGGGAATGGTACCACTCCAAAACCACTTTGGGGTACCCCATTTTCAGATTCTAGTTTTTAAGAATTATCTTAAGGAGGTAGGAGATGCACAGTATCCAATGGATACTATGACCTTTTTGAAAAACAACAGAATTATAACATAACAAAATTTGTCAGATAAAGCTGCATTTGGAAAAAAAGAGCTAAAATCAATTACCTAAAAGTTTCAACTTAAGAAATTGGAAAGGAAAGAATAAATCGAAAGTAAGTAGAAGGGTGGCAATAATAAAGCTAAGAGCAGAAATTAATGAAGTAAAATGAAGGCACAAACTAGAGAAAATTAACTTAATAAAAAGCTGGTTCTTTGAAAAGTTCGACAGATTGATAAACTCTAGTTTAAACAGATCAGTAAAAAGGATAAAGAATACATATCACTAATATTAGGAACAAAAGGTGTTTATCACCACCAATCCTACCCATGTAACAGAATAACAAGAGAATACTATGAATAACTCTAGGCCAATGAATTTGACAAGTTAGGTGAAATGAAGGATTTAGAAAAAAAGAAATCTTACCAAAATTGATGTTAAGAAGAAACAGAAAAACTGAATAATGCTTTATCTATTAAAGAAATTTATTTTAAAAAATTAATTTCATTTCCCAAAGCAAACTCAAGGCTGAAATGGTGTAGGAGACAGAACAATGGCTTTCCAAAGATGTCCACATCCTAATCCCTAGAATTTGTGAATATATTATGGCAAAAAGGAGTTAACATAGTGGAAGTAGTTAATGTTGTTAATCAGCTGGTTGTAAAATAGGGAGATTATTTTGGATTAGCCAGGTGGATCCAGTGTAATCACAAGGGTCCTTAGTATGAAGGAGGGAAACAGAGGGGTCAATGTCAGGGTGCTGCAGTCTGAGAGAAAGACTCAGCTGGTCATGGCTGCCTTTGAAAATGGAAGGAGCTGTGAGCCAAAGAATGCAAGCAGCTTCTAGAAGCTGGAAAAGGCAAGAAAACAGATTCTCCCTTAGAATCCTTCCCCAGAAGGAAATGTAGTCTTCCTGATGCCTTGAGTTAACCCGGTGAGACCCATTTCAGGGTTCTGGCTTTCAGAACTGTGAGATATAAAGTTAGTTTAAGCCACTAAGTGTGTGATAATTTGTTACAGCAGCAGTAAGAAACTAAAACAGTTTCCCTGCTTAATCCTATCAAATAATAAAAAATAGCACTAATGTCACACAGATTTGTTAAAAAATAGAGAAAGAAGAATCAATGCTTAGCTCATGTTCTGATATCTTCAATACCAAAACCTAGCAAAGACATAGCAAAGATAAGAAAATTGCAGCAAATATCCCCCATGAATATGGATGTAAAAATCCTTAACAAAACAGGAACAAGTTGAATCCAACAATACATAAAAAGGACAATGCATCATAACCAAGTAGCATTTATCCCAAGAATGCAAGGTTAGTTTAACATGAGAAAATCAATCAACACAATTTACCATGCTAACAAAGAAAAAGAACCTACATAATTATTTCGATAGATGCAGAAAGAGTATTTGACAAAATTAAACACTCATTCATGATGTCAGGAATAGAAGAGAACTTTTTCAACTGGGTCTCTATATCTAAAAACAAAGCAAAAAAAAAAAAAAACAGCTACCATAATACTTAACGGCAAGAGATTGAATGCTTTACCCCCAATACCAGGAACATGACAAAAATGCTCCCTTTTACCACATTTATTTAGCATTTTTCTGGAGATCCTCGCTATGGTATTAAGGCAAGAAAAAAAGCAATACAGACTAGAAATAAAGAAAGATGTAAAACCTTCCCTATTTGCAGATGATGTGATTGTTCATGTAGAAAATCACAGGGATGTTATAAAAATAATTACTATAATTAATGAATGAATTTAGCAAGATCATAGGTTATAATATTAATATGCAAAAATCAATTCTATTCTTACATAACAACAGGAACCAAGCAGAAAGTGAAATTTTAAAAAATCTATTTAGATTGGCACCAAAAGATATAGAATATGTAGCAATAAGTATAACAAAGAGGTCCAAGACCTCTACACTGAAAATATAGAGCTTTGCTAGGAGAAATTAAGAGAGACCTAAATAAATAGAAAAATATTTTATTCTTATAGATTAGAAAATTCAATATTATTATATGGTGATTCTCCTTATATTCAATACAGTCTCAATAAAAATTCCAGTAGGCATCTTTGTAGAAATTGACAAGCAAAAATTTATATAAAAATTCTAAATTCCATGTTGATTTATATAAATTCTGAAATTGACATGAAAATGCAAAATACCTGGAATAGCCACAGCATTTTTAATAAAAAACAACATTGTAGGATTGACTTTACTTGATTTTAGTAATCAAGCTTCAGTAATCAAGACAGTTTGACATTGGTGAAAATATAGATATATAGAACAAAGGAACAGAACAGAGAGCCCAGAAATATACTACACATATTTGATCAGTTGATTTTTGATAAAGATGTTAAAGCAATTCAATAGTAAAAGGAAAGTCTTTTAAAAAATAATGTCCAGATAGCTATGTGGTAAAAAGTAGTGAACATTGATCTTTCCCTCACACCATATAAAATAATTAACTCAAAATGTATTATAGACCTAAATGTAAAATCCAAAAATACAAAATTTCTAGAAGAAAACATAGAAGAATATCTTTGTGACCTTAGGGTATACTTAGATTACTTAGAACCACAAAAGTCATAAACCATAAAAGAAAAAAAATGATAAATCAGACTTCATCAAAGTCAAAATCTTCTGCTCATTGAATGAAATCATTAGAAAAACAAAAGGCAAACCATATACTGGGAGAAAATATTCACAACACATACATTAAACAAAGAAGTTAAATCCAGATTAGATAAAAAAATTCTTGTGACTCAATAAGAAAACAAAGCAATAAGAGAGTGGGCAAAAAAAAAAAAAATGTGAATAGTCACTTATAAAAGAAGATATCCAAATGGCCAGTAAGCACATGAAAAGATGCTCAACATTATTAGTCATCATTAAAAAATATGAATTAAAACCACAATGAAATACCGCTAGACACCATTTAGAGGTCCAAAATTTAGAGACTTTCCACACTGGTGTTGGAGAAGATGTGGAGGAACCGAATCGTACATATTCTTTTTAGTGAGAATAAAACAGTTTGGTAGTGTCTTAAAAAGTTAAAGGTGCACCTACCATATAACCCAACCATTCTACCCCTAGGTATTTACCCAAAATAAATGAAAACACACAAAAACTTATATATTAATGTTCATAGCAGCTTTACTGAAAATAACCAAAACACTGGAAACAACCCAAATATCTATCCACAGATTAGTGGCTAAACAAATTTTGTATATCCACACAGTGGAATACTATTCAGCAATAAATACTAATAAACTTTTGATGCACACAAACAGATAAATGCTTGTCAAAATAATTATGTTGAGTGGAAGAAGCCAGATAAAAAAGAGTACCTAATGTATGATTCCAGGTATACAAAATTCTAGAAAATACAAAGTGACCTATATTGATATACAAAAGATCAGTGGTTGCCTAGAAAATGAGGGTGGAGGGAGGGATAGATTACAAAGAAGCAGAAGGTAACTTTTTGAGGTGATACGAAATTTGTTATTTTGATCTTCGTGATGGTGTAAGGGGAAGGGAGAGAGGCAGCCGGACCTCAGAGAGCTGCAGCTGTTGGAAGAGGGTGGCTAGAGCTCCAGAGACGGCTCTCAGCTGGATGTGTCTATGTCCCACCTCCTCATCTACAGCCCTTTCCTGCACCCCCAGACCTCTGCAAAGAGAACTTCTGCTAAAACCCACGTGTACTGTAATCCCCAAGGCACATAAACACATTGAGAGCCTTGTTAAACAGAGATCTCAAGTGGTTTCACAGAGTAACAGAAAAACTGGTTTCTGGATACTAACAGATTGGATCCCAGATACTCTCTACAAGAGGACCTTCCAGCAACCATCTCTATCTTTTGGGTTCTCTGTTCTCAGCACCATTTTTTGATTGCTTATTGTGAAACAAAGTAATGTTTTAAAACATTACCAACTTCACTAAGAAAATTGATGGCAGAATCAGGACTCAAATGCAAGCAGCCTGGCCTCAGGGCTTGAGCGCTTAACTGGGATGCTACTCTGTCTCCCTTCCTCTGCCCTAAGTAGGCTCTTCCCTTGAGCTCCCAGTTTGTCTCCTTGGTATCTTTCCAGATTATCTAAATCAGCTTTCCAAAGTGATAGATGGGTGGAATCTCACCTTCAGTCATCCATTTACACAAAGACTGCAACAATATAATTGCAGCAAAGAAGACAGTCATCTATTTCTTTGGCCACAGTGGTTGAATATATAGAGTGAATCTCCTTGGATTGAGTTCCCTTAAACAAAGACCACTTCCTATCAATGTAAATTTCAATGAACAAAATTGCTATTGAAAACCTGTGAACCACTCTTTTGGGCCCCATGGTGGGATAGAGCTTCTAAAAGCTCAAGAAGTTGTAAATGGGTCAAAGTAACACAATTAATAAATAGGACAATACGAGAGCCAACGTGGGAGAGCAGCTGGACGCGCTTGTTGAGGCTCAAGCAGAATTCAGGTGATGGGCTGCTGAGGTGTCAGAGGCTAGGGGAAGAAAATGACAGAATTAGAAGACTTCAGGCTTGATGAGTAAAAAGACAACCTCAAGTCTTGTCCTCATCTTCTTCCTGGGTCCTTTGTTTGTGTGGGAGATCTGATCATCCTCTCCAGAGGATTTGCTGGGAAGCTCTACCTTGAATTTCTTCAAACTCCTTGGCCCTGAAGTGCTGGAGAGAAAAGAAATAGCACCATTTTTGTGCCTTGAGTCTGAAAAAGAAGCAAATCAAGCAGCTGGGAGATCCAGATTTTGCTCAATACCCACCTACAAAGAACGGAACAAAGAATCCCATGATCTGTTTAAACCCAAGATAGGAAAATGATTGTTGTAACCACTCTAACTTTGTATATTTCTGCATTTAAATAATTATATTTCTGAATCAATCAAAATTTCCAATATAACCGGCCTCCTTGATAAAATTAATCAGACTTACCAATTATTTAAAGAAAATAAGGAGCACTTCCTTCCCTCAATTTAAAAGTATCAGAAGTCAATTTCCAATTTGTTCTCAAGGAAGCTTTCCCGATTGGCCAAACTATTCCCTAGTGCATTAACACTTCCGTGGGGCCATCCATCCTATCCAAAGCTATGTCACCTTTGGACTAACCAGCATCTGGGCTCTTTCCCTATTAGCCCCTCCCTCCTTTACCCCAGGAGGGAGCTTAGGAGACAGATGCCAAGAGCAGATTCAGCCAGAGGGGCTCTGTTGACTGATATCAAGAGGTTTGGATGGAACCAGTCATGGAGAAGGGCAGGCCTGGGTTTGGGGAGAGAAAATAACAGAGGAGAGAAAAGAGAAATTGTCGAGAAATAAGAGGATCAACAAATTACTTGCACAGGGAAAGCAAAAGGCAGAGACAGATCCAAAATAACCACCAATATCCTTCCTAAAGAATTGGAGAGATGACTGCTCATCCATTACAGTTGCAAAATTGGGATCAGGGAAGGGCAGTTCAGCAGCTCTGTTGTCCTGTGTTGGTCTGAAGACCTCAGTGTGGCATTGATGGCACAGCACGGCTCATTGGGGCCAGAGAGGCCACAGAAAAACCTGTGGGTGAGAGTACATGTCTGTCAATGAGGCTGGCAGGCAAGGGTCATTACCTGCCTGTGTCTCTGCATGACAAAGGGAATTTTTATGTACATTAGACTGTCAGTGGGTCTCTGTGGTCTCTCGAATAAAGCAAAATCTCCCCAGCCTGACACTCGAGGTCCTCTGTGCACTGACAATTGGGAAGATCTTCCACTGACCAATCCAAATGGACAGTGGCCATAGTGTTGGAGCAGGCTGGTCTTCCAGGCCCACGGTAGTACTGAGAATTTTTCTTTAGCTCTGGTTTAAGGGGCTTCTCAGGGACAGAGGGATTGTCCCAGGGTGATGACAGCATGTAGGGCAGATTTCAGAACTTCAACAACAAAATGACCCTACCTCATTACCCAGCCAACAACATTATCCGCAGCAGCCACCTAAGATGAGCAGTTTCCAGCCAGACTGGTCTCCTCATAGCCCACCAAGTTATCACACTAGCCTCTCTGACTTTGCTTCTGATGTCCTTTACGTGGAATGCCCTCACCCCATCCTGGATTCTTGGTTAAAGCAGAATATATATCCAGCCCCTGCTCTCTCCTTGCCTGATCTAGTGCAATACCAAGTTCCTACACCAGATAAACACACACTGCTTAGAAGTGCCCTCCTTTCACATGGAGAGCTCCTTGGAGGAGGAAATGATGCATGATACTTCTTGCTTCTCCTTGTGAATTCCCTACAGAATCTTGCACACTGCTAAGCCCACAGCTGGCCCCCAGTAAGTTCTTTCTACAAGAAACCTTATTTACAAAAGTGATGTTATTAGAGTGGTGGGAGAAATCAAAGGTGAAGAAGTGAGAATTCCCATCCTCTCCTTTTCCACCCCTATTCCTGTAGAGCTCCTTTTAGACTTACTGCGTTGGATCCATGTATTCTCAATAATATCTGATGAGTATTCAGCATTTACCAGCTTATAAACACTTTATATGTACATGTATTTAACCTTTACAACAAGCTTGTGTATTAGGTATTAAAATTATCCCCATTTCATGAATGAAGTATCTGAGGCAGAACAAAGCAAGGTGACTTGCCCAAGGTGCCTCCAGAATCCATTGCTTAACCCCTTACCGCATCAACTCTGAGCTAAGCGAGGCTCTCTCCAACATCTCTTGCTTCTTGGGTTTTCTTTACAGCCATTTTAGGATTGATTCTTCTGTACCTCCCTTATCACAAGATGATGCTGATTTCTTCTTGGCAACATCACAGTAGGAGGGAAGCCAACACTCATATAAGATCAATTTGTGAGCCATAGAATTCATCTAAATGTGTTTAGGATCAATGGGAGCTCTGTTCTGCAAACCCACGAGGAAAACAGAATATATTATAGATTGAACCCTCTAGCTGAAAATTCCAGGCCATTGTCCACATGCTTTTCAGCTGTACTGACAGTGCCATACTGGTTGTGTTGAGAACACATTGGGAGAAATAAGCCACTTATTGCAACTTACAGTGCCTTGACATTAATATCAGTGGACATTTTTGCACACTTACTATGGAGCAAGTATTATTCCAGGAGGTGTACATACATTCACTTAATCCTCCCAAGAATCTGATGAAGTAGGGATAATTATTATTCCATTTTAAAGTTGAAGAAATGAAGGCACAGTGAAGTTACTAAGTTGTACAAACTTTCACAGGTAGCTGACAATGGACCCAGGATTCTAGCATTGGCAGACAAATTCCATGCCCAAGTACTTAATCTGGATATAGGTCTGTTTTCTACTTAATATTTAAATTTTTTCACTGGAACTGGGTGTGATAATACACACTAGAATGTGGTGTGCTAGAAAGTATGCTCACCTGAGAGTCAGACACCACCCAGAAGCCTAAACCAGATCAACTCTTGGGGGGCCCCTGATTCCAAGCCTGTATGATCTTACAATTCTCTATCTCAGTTGATAACATGCAACCTGGCTTTGTCATGGCAAGCAGGATTCTTTGGGGACAGTATTAAAAGATAAAGATGAATATACATATAGACATATTTAGTCTTATTCTGTGCCAGTCCCCATCCCAGATACCTTAGATCCATGTTATATATTAAACCTCATCAAAAAGTTTAGAAATAGGTATTATTGTCATTTTGCAAATAGGGAAACAGATTCAGCAAGTAACGTTCCACTGTTACATGGCCAGGAAGTAGCAGCAGAACTCCTACCCTAGTCTTCAAATCCCTGAGGAAGTGCTTTCGTGGGAATCAGACAACCCCAGATGCATGGTGTAGAACCATCCCACCATCCATGTTTGCCTCCTTGCATATGCTACAATTCTGTCTTCGTCAAATATCCTTCCCTGCATCCTTTGCCAAGCCCACACCCACTCATCCTTGAAGAGTTGGTCAAATGTCATTGCCTCTGGGAAAAATAGCTAGGTGAGCCTTCCCCTGTCTCCCCCCGGGGCAAAATAAATCTCTCTCTCCTACAGCAACCCTACAGGACTGGGCATTCATCTTTGTGGGGCTCTCCTTGGTCTTGTGGCCATTGCTTTGATAACACACAGTAGAACACTTGGGAACAGTATGATCTCCTTTAACAAAAGGAAAATGTCTGGATTTGATTTCCAGCTCTTGCACTTGCTAGCTAGGTAACTTTGGGCAGGTTATTTAACCTCTTCTCACCTCGTTTATTTTTTTAATCTAGAAAATGGTAATAGGCATCTTTCAAAAACTGAATAAGACAGTGCATGCCCAGTGCTTAGTGCATTGCCTGTACCGTAGTAAGTGCTCCATAAATGGGAACACACATTTCATCATCCTGTTGCTATCTGCACATCTGTCTTCTCCTCCAGTCCATGACCCCCTCAAGGACAAGGACCTGTCTTATTCATCCCTGTCACTGCAGAGCCTATCCAGGAGCTTCCACTTAGTAGATGCACAACAGATGTCTGTGGAGTGACTAAACTTCATGCCTTTGATCCTTTGGTACCTCTTGGTCTCTCCCTCTTCCAATGCTCAGCTCCAGAACCGAGAGGCTGCCCAACCTCCCCTCCATCCCCAAGTCAGGCCTTGTTCCCCTCTGCAGGTATCTGCCTGGTTCTGGCCCATAAGGCACCTACTCCAGAGCTCTCCCATTTCCTCTGATTCATCACTCCCAGAGCTCCATGTCCAACATGGCTTTATGTAGCGACACACGTGGCAGTTCAGTGGTGTGTGCAAGTTTTGCTTTCATTTTGAATCAATGAAAGTTTTTAAAAATCTTATCTTATTCCTCAAAGGCTCATAAAGCCCTTCATGGGGCTCAAGGGAATTGTTCACTGTAAGATTTTAAAATTGCTTCCAAGTTACTTATCATTCATTCAGGCTCATGTTATTATTTAAAATTCTTATTGATTTTTGAAACAGTCCTTTAATTGATATCAAAAAGCAATTACATTTTCCAGGCTGTAAATCTGCTTTACTCCCAATATTAAATTCATCATCTCTGTAAATAATTTTCTCTTATTATGCATATGTATTAACCAAACTATAAATAGCATCATTAGCGTACCCATGGTTGCCTTAACAATCAGTGACCCTTGAATTTGATTTAGAAAAATTGATTCCTGCTGAAATTTTCCCTTAAGTGAAATTGCCATTCCTGCTGAATGTCTGAGCAAATGAAAGCATTAAAGAGTCGTTACCTTCCGTTTCCTCCTGGACTTCAATATAGCAGTTTTAAATAGGGATTCGCATAGACTCACCTGTTGATGAGCAACTCTAGTAAAAATCATTGCTTTGACAGCATGCATGTTTGTTTCTATGTGATGCTCAAGTTTGAGGTTTTAGGAAAAGAGACATCTCAGCAATGTGCTCCCTTCTAAACACACAGAGGGACATGGAACCTTCTTCTTGAAGTCTGATTTCCAGCTGTGGGGAGGTCGAGAGGCGGGAGAGAGAGCAGAGGAAGTCTGTAATTTCCTAACAGAACAATCTACAGCCACGGAGCATGCTAACATTGAGGACCACACAACAACATGGGAAAATACCCATGATGTGATGTCAGGAGGAGAAATCTAGGATGGTATCTGGGGTAAGATCAAAGGAATGTAAACTATGAAGGCATGTGGATAAGGACTAGGAGACAGGAAAATTAAAACAGTTGAGTTAGAGGGAATCGATTATATACAAATTTACTTCCTTTTCTTTTTTTTCCCCTTGCCTTTCTTCCCTTCTTTTCTTTATTGTTATAGTATAACTTCTCAATAAATATAAATCTCAGGAAAATGGGAAGGGGGAGGAGGGAAGGAATATTTAGGTTAGAATAATCTTACTCTCAGTCTTATAGTGATTTACCAACCCTGTGACTCTAAGAAACTGAGGTGTCATAGAAAGCCATGGATTTTGTGTTAACCCTGCGAGGGAGCCCAGGCCCCCACCAAGTGCTTGGGTAACTGTGAGCAGGCTGGGGAAGCTCCACCACTCACGGGTCTCCTGATCAGGGGATGTGGCAGGTCTCCAAGGTGCCTAGCACACCAGGAGACATGCTGAGCCTTACCCGCCACATGTGTCAGGTAGGAATATTGCTTTTTATGATGGCTAAACTGAATTATTTAAACTAAACTATATAAGAAACCACTTTTAAAACTACAAAATTATGTACAAATACTATTTTTATTAACTGAAATGCAACCAGATTTCAAAGGATGAAGACAAGATGGCTACCCAAGGGACCAGTGCCCAATGGCTACTTTTGTGGGTCAGCGTATCTAAAAGTCCGCCAACACACCTGCACCTCTCTGAGTTATGATGCCTTTGAGACCTAAGGACTTATTACTTCAATGCAGATTCTTCATGGGATAGGGAGAATAATTAATGGTAATATTTTTAGTCTTTGACCTGAAACAAATTTTGAAAGGAAGCTTTTTGTTTATTTGGAAATAAGAGCATTTGGCCCTGGAAGGGAGGCCTAAAGGTGTGGGCTCCTTAAAGGCACAGGAAGAATTGCACTGAAAAGGACACCAAGACAGCTTAGCCTGAAGGAGTTCCCCATGGCCTCCTCTACCCTAACACATGTATAATTGTAGTGTTAAAGAAGAAAAGAAAGAAAATTGGACAGAAGCAAGTATTTGAGGGCATGACACTAAAGAGCTTTCCAATGTGGCAACAAACATCAAGTGTCAGAAGCGAAAAGTTCTATGAATCACAAGTAGAATTAACTACGAGGGAAACCAAACCTATGCACATCATAATAGAATTACAAACATGTACACAAATCATAATTTATCAATAAAATTTGACACATATATACACCCATGTCACTAATGCCCATAACAAAACAGTGGGCATTTCCATTCCTCCAGAAAGTTCCTTCATGCCCCTTTCTTGGCATCTTACCCAGAAGCAACCACTATTCAGTTTCCATTACTACAGATTATTTTCGCCTGTTCTTAATCCACTTAAAAATGAGATCATACCGTAAGTAGTCTTTGTGCTTGTCTTATTTTCCTCAATATGCCATTGAGATCGTCCATGTTTATGCATGTATTAGTAGCTTATTATTTTTTATTACTGAGTAGTATTCCATCGTGTGAATGTAGCACAGTTTATTTATTCCTTTCCCTGTTCATGATAAAAGCTCTCAGCAAACTCTGAAACAAGTGGACTCCTTCAATCTGACAAAGGGCACTTATGGAAAATCCATAACTGACATGTGCTTCCTCATGCTGGCCCTTAGATTGTGTGTTTCCCAGTCCCTTCTGCCCGCACCTGGTCTCCACAGATCATGCAAAAGGCTCAGGTGAACATCTGTAAGTGCTACCCAGGGAAGTCACTTTTTTTTTTTTATAGTTTCAATTTCTGCTAAATTTTATTTTATTATTTTTTTATTTTTATTTTTTTTAAATTTCTGCATATTATGGGCATACAAATGTTTAGGTTACGTTGCCCTTGCTCCACTCCCCAACCCCCCACCAGTCAGAGCTTCAAATGTCACCTTTTGCTACAATAAAATTGTGAAATACTGCCTTAAATCTCAGTGGCTTACAATAACAACTATTCATAGCTTCCTCATGTGGTAAGTCAGTGTCCTGGTCATGTTCCGTGTCTGTCCCATGCCTTTTCATTCTAAGAGCCAGGCTGAAGAAGCACCACCCTAACCACGATGGGATGCTCTTATGGCAGGAAAACCCAGACTGGCGATCCCTCCAAAAGCCTCTGCTTAGAACTGGCACACTGAAATGTCTGCTCACATCCTATTGCCCAAAGCTAGTCACTTGGCCAAGCACAATGTCAATGGTGGAGGAAATATATATTATGTGCTAAACTAAGGCAGGATGCATGCTTAGTTCTCAGGGAGAATTCCAGTGCTGTTTCTCTCTCAGGCTACTCCATTGCCCAGTATGTTAGGGTAAAGGTTACTTATACAGAGAAAAAGAAACAAATGGACTAAAGTACTGTGGATATGCTAGTTGTTGCTCTCATTATGGAAGTGGAGACAAGGCAGTTGGAGAGGTAAATTTCTTGTCTGAGTCACTTCTGGACCCTGTGCTTGTGCTCTGATTGGGCCTCTGCTGGAATATAAGGTGTGGATCGTGCATCTACCTTGTACTGCAGACTGTGAGCCCTTTGGGTCCGAGCCTGGGGCCCATTCATTTCCATATCCTCAGAGATGGGTGCGGCCCCCACAGGCACTCAATATATGCTCATGGAATGGTGATATTAGGTAGGGGATAAAAGTTTGGTGACAACATGCCCAATGATGATGGAGTCCACTGAAGAGATCGCACTGTCACATAAGGTGAGGCTGATTACAGAATATTGAGCCCCCCAACACATAATTCCTCACCACACTCTGAGCATGGGCCAGCTCACTTCTCATTCACTAACTACAGGTGCTGTGGGTCCCATATTGGCAGACCGTGTCCCTGAAATAGTAGGCAGGAGAACTCACTCTGACAATATTCTTCTTCCTCTCATTGAAACCTGTGCAAGTTTCTTGCCTCCCTAAACTACACTCAGTTTGTCATGGAGGTCCTGAATGTTGGTACCCTTTCTTCTCACCTTGCAGGTGTCCTTCTTGCCAAAGAGAAGCATGAGTGTGTTTGTCCATGCCAAGCTGAGTGATAGGCGTGCCAAGCACTCAAGAAGGCTGCTGAAATTTATGGCTGCCTCTCCTTGTTTGCATTTATATTGCATGGTCTCTGAAGGTGAGAGCCTTTCCTTTGAGGCATACACATTGCTGGGGCAGAAGATGGAGGAGAGGAAGGGTCTGCAAAAGACACTGAGACAGAGACAGGCACAAAACTGTCAGGATGGGATTGAAGCCACTCAGACTAGAAGACAAGCACCTGATCAGACAATCGAGCGTTCGATTCAATCTCTGGAGTCGTGACTCAAGAGCTCTGTAACTGTGGGCAGTATCATAACACCCCTCGGATAAACCGTATTGTGTGTTGACTATTATTCACTCCCTCTCCACCCAGCCCATGTTTCCCTGTAGGTGAAGTATGTACTTCTCCACTCCACTGATTTCAGGTTTGGCTAAGAGACTTGCTTTGGCTAAAAACATGAGAGTGTGGAGGTGATCTAGGTTATGTCTAAGCAGAAGTTTTAAATTCTGCTCTTCCCTTTTTGGCTCTTCCGTTTTTGTTTGGCTCTTCCTTTTTTGGGAATTTGACTCTTCCCTTTTTTTTTCCTGCCTCCACCATGAGAACAGCATGTCCTGGAGAGTAGCTACCCCTACAGTCTGGACATAGAGCCCAGTTCATTCCAGCCCAACAGGGCCCAGCAAAGCTTCGCTAAACTGCAGCCTTCATGGAATGCAAGAAATTAGTGTTTGATGCTTACAAGCCATTAGAGCTGTTAACACAATGAAAGTTAACTAATAACAACCCCTCATGTGCACAAATGCAGGTTTTCCCAAACATTACCTTCCTGAGCTAATACTTGGGCATTTGGCATGTGTGTGTAGAAGGTGGGGCTTCATTTCCCTCATGATCAAGTGAAGAGGTTGATACTGAAAGTGTTAGAGGGTGAGTCCAGTTACACAGAATTTCAGGCCAGGCCTCAGCATAAAAACACAAAGTTCTTCCCACATCTCACAGCTTCCTCACCACACCAAGCCTGTCCCATCCTCTGGATGACATACAATCCCCTGGGGATCCACCTAACAAGCTAGATTCCCACCCTCAACCCTGAGACCACGAGCCCCTTCACTGCTGGGGATGCATCCCAGGCATCCACAGTACTAAGAGATGATTTAAAAAGCTCCAGGTAAGACTCCAGTCTGTCAATCAAAACACCCATGTCAGCCTCACCTGTGCTCCTCATTAGTTATGACCACAAGGCAAGTCACTTAACCTTTCATCAAAAATTGCAATAAGAATATTTGAACTCTCTTCAGAATTCTTATAAGAACCAAATGAAGTAATTAATAGGTGTGAACGTGCATTGCCTGGAGCAACAGTGTGCACCTTGAGCCTTTGGAAGGCTGAGAAGCAATCTCTGATGTCTCTCCTTTTAAGGTCAGTGCCCCAAGGTAACTCACTTTTCTGGTGTTTTCAGCCATAGTGGCAGCCTCACCCTTGTCCAGAGAGCCCTGAGGGTGTGGCTGGCCTTTGGCACAACTTCCTGCCAGCCAACCAGGGAGTGAGAGTAGGAGCGGGCACCATGTCCAGGGGAGTTATTTGGAAGCCTGGAAAAAGCTGATAAAAAGTCACCCTAAATCCTAGGCCTGAAAGTGCCCAACCAGCTCAGCAGGTTATAAAATCGTTAACCAGGAAGGCTGGAACAGATTCATCTCTCCATTCCCTCATTAATCTGTTCAGCATTTTCTTTGAGTTCCAAGAAGCCCTCAGCGCAGGAGTGATGGGAGAGCATCTTGAGGAAAAGACAGTCTCTTCCTGCTCCACTGGGACTGGAAGCAAACTTAGTACCATGTGGTTCACAGCCCTGCTTGTCCAGGTGGGGAAACTGGGGCTTTAGTCAGGGGAAAGGGCCTGCCCAAGGTCACACAGCTAACCAGATAGTCTCACTCCTCGTCAAGTGTTCTCTCCACTCCATCCTGCTAAGAAAAACACCCCGCCCTCGGGTCACACTTTAGAGAAGGTGTCTATGCGTGTATGCACAAGTGTGTGTGAGAAAGACTGTATGAGTGAGTGTGCATCTTTGTGAATGGGTGTGAGTGAGTGTTTGTGTGCATCTGTGTGTGTGACGGGGTGTTAGTGTGTGTGTTAGGGGGAAGTGTTGATGAATGAGAGACTAAGGGACGGCTGAGCACGGGGGAGGGAGGTATCACCCTGTCTAGAGCGACACATCGTCTTCCTCAGACGGCACTGAAGAGACACTACCCAAGGTTTCTTTCTCAACACTTTTTACCAGCCATCAAAGCTTCTTTCATGCAATACGACCTTAAGTAACACTTCATTTTAGTCCATGGTTTTACATTTCTCCCATCTTCCATTTGCTCCAACTTCAGTACTTCACTAAAATAAAGACTGCTGTGAGTTTGCCCTATACACTCTTTCCCCTCCAGTGAATGGACAAAGGTGACGACTCATGGGGAGAAAAGACAAATGGCCCAGCAACCACAAAAATTCACTCCTAGACAATCTGTACACTCGGGCCTGGGTGGAAAATGTAAAATTTTGACATATTTTTAAATTATTCTTTCTAATCTTACAAGCCTAAAATGGAAACGTTGGCAGGTCCCAGAAAATTAGTTACTTGGATGTAGGAAAACTACTATGTAGCGCTGCTTAACACATGCTCTGGCATATTTAATCCATACTCTAAATTTTGGAAAGGCCAAGAGAGTTTGGCTTCTTTAAGAAAAGGGTTGTCAGAAGAAAGCTGCACAATACTGCACACTGCAGGCTCTGAAGCAGAATCTTTCATGCATCTAAGGGGTCTATTCATCAGAAGAGACAGGGCAGGGGGTGGAGGGAGTGGGGCTGGGGCAGAGAGCAGAAACTTCCTGTGTCAGTGACTCAGTCATCAGGTAACCACAGCCTGATTGGAAGGGAACCAGACTGTGAACCACAGGAGCTTTTGATTTTCTTTGTGCTCTGACCACAAAAAGAAAGGAAACAAAAAGTCAGTTGTTTCTTAAAGGGACTTGAAGAGAGACAAAGGATCAGAGATCCCAAGCAAAACCCAATCCAGAAGGATCATGGGCCAGAGGTGCATGAAGAGGCAGGAGCTAGGAAGAGTGTTAAAAGAATACCTGGAGGATAAGAAGAAAATCTTAAGTCAAGCAGCAATTAATGACAGTGTCCCACATTCAAGGGCACCGATCTATACCTCGTCGTTCTATTTTCTTCTGGATTCCATTGAAACTGTGAACTTATTAACCTCCTGTGGGGTAAAGTTAATTAATGCATATCATTATTCTTTAAAAAGATTTCTTTGTATAGAAGAATGATGACTGACTGGGTCATGAGCATTATTACTGAGATATCAACTATTTACACCTGGAGAAGTGGCATCACCATACCCACACAATCCCAAACAGAACCTTTTCTGTGTAATCCTTGGCAATTTCCAGCTCGACAGCAATGGTTCCGCATGGTAAGAAGGAAGTGGTAGAAATAAAATGGTGGCAGGCCACATAAAATTTCCTCCCCAAACCGTAAATCCTCCCCTTTCTCTGCCACTGGAAAAAAGTAATGTATTCAAATGTGAGTGAGAGTTGTATTGTTATAGAAATAATTTTTTTTATTTCAGCATATTATGGGAGTACAGATGTTTAGGTTACGTATGTTGCCCTTGCCCCCTAGAAATAATTTTAAAACCATTGTTTGGGGGAGACACGTGAATTACTTTAGCTATTACAGGTGTGGACCACCCCCTGCCCCCGTGCTATGACATCAAGCTAAAAAATATGGTCTTAGATAAAGGAAAGAGAGATGGGGCAGGTGGGGAATTTTCTAGAGCTCCAGGTCCTGTTGAGATCTCAGACTCTTTGTCTCAACGATAGACAGTACAAGGACATCTCTTGGATCCCTTTCCTACGAGCCTCAAGGACACATTGACAAGTTCTCAAGCAAGAGGGAAATCATTGTTACATTATTTTCCTTGGATTTTCTTTGTTGTGTAGGTTCTCTAGAACACAAAAACTTCTGCTACTAATTTGGATTATTCTTCATCTCAAAACCATAGCAGTACATGTCCCCCTTGTATAAACATCAGGACAATTGTCCAGATGCTAAGATCTTGTGAAACCTTCTTTATATTTGGAAAATTTGAAAAGGTATACTATGCCTTATTCCCCCACTCAAATAACCACTGATTACTTTAGGAAATTTGGGATGAATGTTTCAGTTTCTCCATAGCCTAATTTAGAATAAGAATTGTATACAAAGTTAGTTACTTCTGCTATGTTCCACAGCTATTTTGCACAATCCTCTATTAAGGATGTATCAAAGAACATTTTAATTATTTGCCTAACTTATCGCTCTCTTCCTTGCCCAGATGATCTTTTTGAAGGATAGAATCATGTCACATTCATCTTTGTATATTCCTCATCAAAAGACCTGCATAAAGAAATTGATCAATAAATGTTTGGTTTTGGATGGATGGATAGAGGGACAGATAGATAGATGGACATATAAGTATGACATGATCTGCTTCCTAAAATGTATAAATGGGGTCTGCTTCCCATAATGAGAGGGGACCTGTCCTAGCTAAGCCTATTAGATCCTCCCTCCCAATTAAAATGTCTACAGCAACGGGATCGACATGCAACTGCCTAGAAATGGTCTTCAGTGAGGCAGACTGTGGGTCCTCTGAGTTGTCCAGGATCCTGATCTCTGCCCAGATCTCTTTTCCACAGATGTTGGAAAGCCTTGATCCCAGTCTCCTGGTGCTCCCTGCTTGCTCACAAGTGCTGTGGAGAGCCAGTGGAACTCCACCTGTCTAAGTACAGCTTTTCTGGTTCACTGAGCCAATTGCCCTGTCTTGGTTCCTAGGATGACTGTGATGACATTTTCTAGGCTTAGCCATTTCCTCTCACTCCATATGCCTTTTTAGTTCTCCTGGCCAAAATGCATTCTCTGTAAATGACTGAGAAACTCATTTATACTAAAGAATAAATGATTCACAAGACTCGGTGTATTACTCCTTCTCAGATCCTTTGCAACTTAAAGGGGACAACATCTTAAGTCAAAAAAGAAATTTCAAGTTGTGGCATTTCCGGCATCAGCACACCCTCACTTCTTTCCAGCTGGGCATCCAGGCCTGCCCAGGGCTATTGGACATACTGTCCTCTTCCCTCCTCAGTGATGCCCTCTTCCCACCACCCTCACTCATAGACAAGCCTGGCCTCTGAATCACTCAACTTTGGGGTCCACGTGGATGACCATCACATTCTGGCTTGCTCTATTCCACACTCATAATTTACTACCAAAGCCACCTAAATCTTGTCATCATGATTCATTTCATGCATAAGTCTCATTCCTTCTAGCTTGGTCAACTGCTCCTTAAATGGCTTTTGAATCTCACTGAAACCTCCAGTCAGTTTAATCCCCTTCACTCCCTACCAATCCATCAGCCAGTTTATTTCTGCATTCTCATCCTCATCAAACTCAGAACTCTTGGTCCATCACTTCATAACACTTTTTTCCAGAACTCTAAATTCCTCTGTCATTCTGTCTTTTTATCACACTCATCTGACAAACACCCAACTCTGAATAGAACTGGCTCTCTTCTTGTTCTAAGGTAGGGCACAAGCTGCTCAGTTTTATTAAGAAAGTGTCACAGCAGGGCAGACCAACTCACCATGTTTTCATGATAACTTCTCTCAGATGGACTCTCAACACTGCCCAGCAAACATGCCTCTTTCCTCTCTTCAACTCTGCAACACGCTTCCAGCCTAATCTGCCTTCCTCAAACCTCTGATTCTCATACCTCTTTCCTCACTCTTGGCTTACAACCCTGCCTCCTATTTCCCAGGGAACACTGAGTCCATCACATGGAACTCTCGTGCCTCCCACCACAAAGCACACAAGTCCACCCACCTCCCTCCTGTTTCCTGGTCTTTTCTTCCTCCCATCAACCAAGGCTGGTTTGTCCATGTGGCTTAAGATCTGTCTTCTCCTGCCTTTCTCTAGTCCTTTGTCACAAGGATTTCTCACAAGGAGATTTTAATACCCATAGGTCTTTTTCGATTAAAAATTGCCTTTTATCATCCTTGAATACCCCTCCAGCAATTTCCCTTTAAATCAAACTTTCTGAAAAAATTGCTTCATGCTTCCGTTTCGAAATTTCTCACTCTTCTCACTCTTCCATCTGCTCTGAGCTGACTTCAGACCCCATCTTTCTACTGGAACAACTCCAGTGTGAGTCACCAGAGGCCTCCATGCCCCAAATGCAAGGGACATGTTTCAGTCCTCAGGCACTGTGCCTGTCAGTTACTCTTTTCCCTTTGCTCAAATGACATACCTCTCTCTCACTCCTAGATTTTTCAGGAACCTTTTCTCTGTATCCTTTGCGAGTTTCTCCTTTTTAAATTGATTACTTAATACTGTATTTTGTCTAGACTTGGCCCCAGGTCCCTTTGTCCCACACTCTAACTTCTCTCTTGGTGAGCTCGTCAGCCCTGTGGCTTCAGATTCCACCCATACACAGATGAACTATGAAAACCACCTTGTCCTTGGTCTCCAGTTCTTTCACTCCTTCACATTCTTTATTCTGCCAGACTATCAGCTCTCTCCCTGAAATACCCAGTCAGAAGTCCCATATCCATCATACTCATATCTTCATCCAGATGTTTTGAGGTCATAGTATAGGGGAATTCTAAAACCAGTTCACCTAGCATCTAGCAATTCTTCTGACCCCGAGCTGCTGGACAACATCTTGTAACACAGCTTGTTGACTTCAACCTTAGGGCTTGCACTGCTGCTATGGTTTGAATGTGTCACCCGAAGTTCATGTGTTAGAAACTTAAACCTCAGTGCAATAGTGTCAAAAGGTGGGACCTTTAAGAGGTAATTAGATCATGAGACCTCTGCCCTCATGATTGGATTAGTGTTCTGATTGAGGGAATGAGTTCCTTATCACATGAGTGAGTGTGTTTTAAAAGCAAGCTTGGCCCACTCTTGTTCTTCTGCCTTCTGGCATGGGATGATGTATCAAGAAGGACCTCACCAGATGTTAGCTAGCCCCTGATCTTGGACTTCCCAGACTCAAGAACTGTAAGAAATAAATCTCTGCTCTATAAATTACCCAGTCTGTGGTATTCTGTTATAGAAACATGAAAAAAACTAAGACAACTGCTACATTTCTCTAGTCTGGCAAAGGATTAAGACTGACTTTGGTGTTCAGGAGATTTAATCAAAACCCTGGCTCTATAATTTCCTCACTGTATGACCATAAAAGGTTATATTATTTAATGAGGTTATGTTATTTAACTTCTCTAAGCCTCAATTTTCTTATCAATAGAGATAATAATGTCTAAGAATTATACTAATTATATAAATTATTAAGTAGTAGGCATAGAACAGTACCTACCATATAGGGTGCAATCATAATGGCAACTTTATTATTGTACTTTCATTTAACCTTGATGGTTGCTTATTGCATTCTTCCATATTGGCCCTGAAACATTTCTGTTATTTCCAAGTCCTTTATGGGCAGTCATTAACTTCTCTACATACTTTGCTAAGAAGACGAAGGTCATCCACCATGTGGTACCCTCTGCTGTACTTCAAGAGTCCCCCAGTATGTAGCCATGCAGCCCTCCCTTCTGCAGGCCAGGTGGGGCGTGCCATGTCCTTACAGGGCAGGCCCCTCCTCCACCAGTATGCGCTCTGTCTTGCTCCTTCAGACTCTCCGATTTCTCCCTGTATCTCAGGACAGAAATGTCTTCGTCCTCCTAGCCCTAAACAAAACACACATTTTGAAAAAAAAAAACTTCTCTTCACTGATAAACATCTTGAATGGAGTCCACACCAGTTGCAATTCCTATTCTCCTCTCAGCCCCTTGCCGTATGCTTCCTGTCCTCTCCAAGGCCGTGTATCCTTCCCCATGAGGTCCACCCCTCTCTGCCTTCTAGGTTTCCCCTCCTCAGGACTTTCTACCCCATGGAACCCAGCTGACCATTCCCCCTTTTGAGCTGCCTCTTTCCTAAGAGGTTCTGCGTCTTGTCCTCCACATTTAACTCTCCCAACCCAGTCTTCATCGTGGTCTCCTCTCATTAAGTAGAGTTACACTGGGTATAGGTATAAATTTCCAGCCATAGATTCGAGTATTCAAGAAATACACACACACACACACACACACACACATATACATATATATATATTAATTTTCTATTAATCAACTTGATTTCAACTCTGAGCTCCCATCCTGCTGGTTTGCAAGGAATTCATCCTCAGTCATTCTCAGGTGTTTCTTCCCCTTGGCCCTTCAAGGGATGCTGCCAGGGTCCAAAGGCAGGACACAGGGCTCAGGCATAGGGAGTCCCCTCTGGTAAGGGGACATTGTTCCACTCTGCATTACCACTGTGAATCCCACCGCCTCAGGCCCTGTGGCCCTGTGTGGCCCTACTCTTCCTTCCCCAAGCTTGTAGAGGGCTAGCTTTGGCAAGGCTGGCAGCCAGGCACCTTGGGCTACCCATCCGAGGCCCTGCCTGTTCAGAGTACTGCCAGGAGCAGGAAGAAGGACCCTTCTGCTCTACTCCAGGACACAGACCTTGGCCAGGGAGCTCCCTCCTCAGTCACTGGGAAATCCTCCTTATCGCTGCCATATCTGTCTTCTTCAGACAGCCTTGACCTCATAAACGTCCAGAGCTCTGTCTCTTGAGGCACATGAACACAGAGTCTGTGACCAGCCTAAATCAGCGAAGGAAAGACACAGAGAACAAATATGAATCAGTATCTCAAAAAAGTATCCTGCTACCCTGAAGTCAGGAGAGAGACTGCTTTTGCCAGCAGTTGGTGGGCTGGGTTGGGGGAGGGGGTAGTATTCTATTTCTTTTTTTTTTTTTTAACACAGGAGATATGACCCAAATATATTCACAATGATGGGACTATGAATATGAGATTGGTATATTTTTCTTTGCTTGCAACTACATTTTTAATGCCTCAAAATGAATAACAAAATTTTAAATCTCCAATAAAAATTTATCTTCCAAATAGGCATTTTGCAATTTATGTCTCTACACAATTTTCCTTGATGATTCACCTATTCTCATGGTCTCTACTTTCCCCACAGCACAGGCAATTCTGAAATTGATCTTGCTGCCTCCAAACCATCTCCTGCATGTCAGAATGTCATATCCAAGTGATTCTGGACACCTACATTTGCATATCCGACAGGCAGCTGAAGCTCAGCCTGCCACCCTTGACACAGAGCCCACTGCACCCACCATCCGATCCATCACCAAGCCCCGTCAAATCAACATCAAAACCTCTCAAATCAATTTCCTTCATCCCATCTCTTCCACCCCCTAATCAGAGCCACCGTTACTGCTCATCTGGAAAACTGCAACTGTTCCTGTTTCCCTACACACTCTCCAATCAGTGCTCTATGAAGCAGCCTAAGGAGATTTTGACCCTCGACAGCAGATGGACACACTCCCTGCCCAGAGCTGCCCATCGGCTCCCCTTTAGAATAGGGTCCAAATTCTGCAGGTTGGCCTACCAGCCCTGACATAGTTTGAGTTCTTTTTCCAGTTTGCTCATCCTTTCCCTCATTCTCCACACTACAGCAACACTCACTTCCTCTGGCTCCTCCAACATGCCAAGCGATTTCCCATCACCAGGGCTTCCCACGTGCTGTGCCTCTGCCCAAATACTCCCCCTTCCACATTGCTCTAAAATCCCTTCTCCACACAGCAAAGATTGGAACTGCTCAGCTGAGCACGGTAAGCACTTGAGCAACATTCCTTAGTACTTCCCATTCCTCTTAGGAAGAGGTCCAAGAGCCTTGATAACACGGCGCTCAAGACCCTGCAGGATGGAGCCCATGCCAGGCCCCAGCCACACTGGCCTTTCAGTATCGAAGGTGTGCTGAGTTCTTTCCTTCTTCCAGGCCTGTGCTCTTGCCATTCCACCGGGTGAGTGCCTTCCCTCACTATTCACCCAGGTGACTCCTACTCATCCAGGTTTTCCCAGACATGTGATGTCCCCAGAGAATACTTTCTTGACTTTCTACCTGAATCTTGGGCTGTTCATCTTCTCAGGGCACTTATTACCACTTGCGATGATGTTTTTACTTTTGTGATCATTTGATGTCTGTCTTCTCCACTCCGTGAGTGCAGAAATTGCTATACATCCACCCCTACCCTGTTCTCCTAGCAGGCTAGTTTAATGTCAGGCATGTAATAGGTGCTCAGGGAATGTTGGTTGGACAAAAAAATGCACAGTGACTATCTGGGTTTGATGCCATCCTCTTTCCCCTCCTCTCCCCCACCAGATCCGCACCTTCTAGTGTGCTTTCTCCCTCATTCATGGCACTTGAAACCACCCCATTACTCAGGCTCAAAACCCTAATATTACCTTTGGCTCCTTGCTCCTCCTCACTCCTTCTTTCAATATGTAGTTAGAACATAGCAAATCCACCTGTAAGGGTCTAACACACTTTACCTCTTTCCCATTCCTGCTACTATGCCCAGGTTACTCTCATTTGGATTATTAAAACTGCTTCCTAGCTGCCTTCTCTCCCACTGACTCCAATTTGTTCTCTCCGGAATCAGCGCATTTATTTTCTCGAAGACTGGATAGACCTCTTTCTCCAAATAGCCTACCCTTTCACACAAATAAAATCTGAATGGAGCATTATGCAGCAATTAGAAGCAACAGATTAGATTTAAACATAGCAACATGAGTGAATCTTAACAACATATTGTTTAGTGAGAAGAGTAAGAAATGGAATGAGATTATTATAACACAATACCATTTACATACATTAAAAATACATGTAGCCAGACAGTAAACATTTTGTAAATACATAGACAAGCAAAAAGATAGACATCAAACGCAATAATGCAGTTGCCTATGAGGAGGAGGAGAATGATATAGGGGATAAAAGAGAAAAAATAAATAAAAGGAGAGAAAGGACTTGGCATGCACCAATGAAGATAAATGGGCCATGAACTGATGAGAAGGATAAACTCCACCTAGTGCAAGTAAGGTCTGCAAAGAACAAAGAAACAACAGAATAGCTTGTATCCCAGACAAGTAGTATTCAATTTGTTTTTGCATCTCTCTTCATAGTGCTTAGGACATTTCTTTGCACATCATTGGGCCATCAGTAGATGTGCAAAAAGTGTATTTATTTCAATCAGAAAAGCTCCATGACATGCCTCGGCACTGAGAAAATAAACCATCCATGTCTTTATCTTACCGAACTGGAGATAAACTCCCAGGTACTGGCTTCTCTACCTAATCACTTCTTGCTAATCATCACTTCACTTAAGCACAGTAATTCTCTTAACAACTGGACTTCACTTCACTACTTTAAAAAAATGTGATAAATACCTCTGATCCTTTACCACAAATTTGAAGTATATTAAAAAGAACATCCTAATTTTATCAGGTATAGTTGCTAAAATGTACAACTACATTTTTTGAAGGAACTAGAAATTATATTTTTATCTTTTTTGGTACCCCATGCTGAAGCTCCTACCTGCCAGAAATTATGGAATCTAAAATGAAATTGCAATCTCAGAAACCATGAGGTCACCTGGAGATCAGCTTTGCTGGCAGAATCCAGTTTTCAAGGAGAGGTAATAAATATTGCGGATGGATTTGCCTAAGAATCCCCATTTGTCTCCTTCCAGCCAGCACAGAATTGAAAAGGATGAATAGTTGATCATGGATTCCTAATTCCATGTGGGCCTGCAAGACACTAAGAATGTTTCCTCACCTTGGGATAAACAGGCAATGTTTTTGTAAACTTTTGTTTAAAATCTACCAGCAAAATCGATCTTAGTAGGAAAGCCGAACCTCTCGCAGACCTTGAATCTGGCTAATGAAAGTGTTAATGGTTTCAGTAGACATTGTAAAATAAATACTCATGAAAGTTTGCACAGCACACCGTTATATGGCCCCATAAAATCCACAAGGCAATTACTGCGTTATGAGCTCCCTGCCCACTTTCCCAAGCACCAAGGTTAGCGCAAGCGGAGGTGACAGAGGAACCTGGCAAAGGAAGGGGGAGTATTAGAGCTGTGCCTGGTTCTGACCTTGAGAGAGATCAGACCTCTCCTCTAGCCCTTGGCTTCCTCGTCTGTGAAGTGGGCATTTGATCTCCAGTCCAAACTCCCTCTGCTGGTCCTCATTTCTCTGTGCTTCATAACAGAGGAGAATGTTGGTACAGAAAGTGTTAAGCATCAGCTCCATCCCTGTTTCATTTCTCAGGGTCATAGTGACCTCAAGCACCTCACCTAACGCAATGCTCCTCTTGTCACACTCATAGCCAACATTTATTCAGTGTTCATGGTGGGCCAGGCACGGTGCTAGACTCAAATATATCGATTAACCCTCACATCATGCCTATGAACCATGCATTATCATTATCCCCATTTTACAGATGAAGAAACTGATGCCAGAGCCTGAGCACTTAACCACTGTGACATACTGGCTCATAAAGGGAAGAGTGCTCAGTGTGGGGCACACAGAAACTGTTAGCTCTCTGCCTTCCTCTTTACCGTACATCACCCACATGTCTCCCCAAGAAGCAGGAATAAATATTCCATAATTTTGAAGCCATGGAGCACAAATAAGGGTGGAAAACTGAGACGCAAATATATCAGTCATGGGCTTGAACAGCATATTCAGTGCACCTCTCCACCACATTCCTCATCCTCCTCTGCTTTCTCTCCATCCACCTATGTTCCTGGGAGTCCCTTGCAATATGACAGTCCAGTCCCTGGAATAGTGTCCCATGCGAGCATTTTCCTCACCAGCATAGACCTCATCATAGCCGAAATTTCAAGAATGCTCATGCATTGGTTTGGTGCTATGCAGGTTACAAAACACTTGGATAGACTACTACCTAATAAAAACTTAATAAAAACATTAAAATGATGTTAGGGAAAATAGACCATTTATTTTGTAGAATGAAGCTTGGCTTGACTTCTTCCATTTCCTCATGAGTAAGTTAAAGTTGCACATTTTTGCAAGAATGCGAAATCATGGTGTGTCCAGCTCAGTGCGTCCTATCAAGCGTCACCCGGTGTTAATTTCTTCCATAACTCAGTATGTTAAGTTTGATCACTGGGTTAAGGTGGTATCTCTATCAGGTTTCTTCACCGTAAAGTTCTTCTTTTGCTATATAGTTAAAGGGATATGTCTTGAGACTATGTAAATATTTCTCCTCATTCTTTCAGCCTTTCAGCCATTAATTTAGCATGTGTTGATGAATCTTATCTGAAACACTTATTACTATAGTAAAATAGATAAGTAGACAGATATGAGAGAGAGGAAGATAGAATGATAAAGCAAGCATTTTGGCATTTTGGAATCTGGATGAAGGGCTTATGGGAATTCTTTGTACTATTTTTGCAATATTTTGTAAGTATGAAATTGTTTCTAGATAATTTTTTAAAGGATATTGGTTAGCTCATAGAATCTGCAGAAGGGCTTAAGAGCTAGACTTAGGGCTACCCAGCTAAGAGCAATGTTCAAAATGCACTTAAAATTGCACCCCCAAGCAGACCAATGAAGTCCCACCACCATCCCCAAACCCTAGATGCTGCCAACATCCTTCCCCCATCCCCCCATGTACCCCATGTGGCATCTCACCTTCCCCCACATTGCTATAGCCTGTGGTATCAAAGTGGGTAGACGTGTGAGCAGTGGAGCCTGTGTCACAGGCCCACCAGACTGCAGGGCCACTGGAAAAGTGACCACCTGCTATTTTCAGTTCCTCCTACCTGGACTCATAAGATGGGGGAGTCTTCAACATAAGTAAGAGGGTTCAGTATAGTGAGCAGCCAAAAAGAACAGAAAAGTCTAGTGTGTGCCAGAAAACATCTGCACAATCTCATCTCTCCTAGGCCCTCTCTGTTGCTTGGTAATCAATCCATTCATTCTTTTCCTGCCATATTCAACTCAGTAGTTAATTTCTGATTTTTTTTCAACTTTCTAGAAACCATCCTCCATCTCACTCTTGGTCATGTCTTCATTTCCTTCTTTATAGATTTACAGGCTTCCCCCGGGAGAGCTCAGATTGCTCCTGTGGGCATAAGGGCAGGCCGATGTGGGTTCAGTCCTGACTCCATTACTTGCTGACTGGGGACATCCGCCAAGTTACTTACTTTCTCTGAGCCTCAGCTTCCTCCTCTGTAAAATGAGGCTACTAACATTGACTATGCAGGGTGTTGTCTGAAAGTAAATATGTATGGAGTGCTGCATACTGCCTGGTGTATAGTAGATACCGTGGTGACATCATTTTAAATGGACACTGTGGTGTGTTGCCCAAACTAACACTGAAGGACTCCATTCCTCAGGTGATGGAGCTGCTGTTGGAGCTGCCAGCCCTCAGTGGGAATTGCCTTTGACTGAAGATACTTGCCTGACTCAAGGTCATGCCTTCTCCTGGGGCAGCCTGTACCTAGTGACCAGTTGATGAAAAAGTATAAAGGCCCAGCTCCCTTTATATTCAGGACAATTCAGAAGGGCCATCCCAGCTCCAGAGCTCCCTATGTGGTTGGCCGAGGGCCTTATTATGACTGCATCATAGTCCAACTCCTCTGCCCACTCTGGATGACTTCCCTTTTCCTTACAAGGAATGGTCCTGACAACACTCCCTCATAAACACCCTGCATGCCAGTCTCTGCCTGAGGATCTGCTTCCTGAGCAACCCAACCTGTGACAGCCCTTTTCCCTGTCTTGCCTTCAGGTCTAGCCTCTTAAACACATACCCCATGGGGCCTGGCTCTATTTCCTATCATCTCAATGCAATCTCTTCTGCCATATTGGATGTGTTGCTTTCAATTACAGACGAGTGTTAACAGTGTCTTTCCATCTCCCACCCCTAGCCTTGTCGAAGGGACCCTCTCCATCAAGGCCCATCTCAGGTGGTGCCTCTTCTAGGAAGCCTTCCTTGCCCTCCCCTATGGAAAGTATCCACCCCCTCCTCTGAGATCTCTCATTATTTTGCCCCCCTTTCCTGACCTGGCACTGTGTGCTGCCAGTCCCCTACCAATTTACCTCAGATCCACCCCTCGCCTCCCTCTCTTCTGCTCTGTAGCTCAGAGGCCTGACCCTGCAAACTGCATTTGCCAGGGACACATGTCCACTGACTTCTGGTTAAGGCCAGTCAGTGGGAGGCATGGATGAGAGTCTGGACGGCAGGAAAAGAGGAGAATCTTCCCCTCTTTCTGCCGTGAACAGGGGTGTCACTGGTGAGGGCTGTGCCCACCCTGGCTTCGGTCTCCATCAGCCAGCCCCTGTGCCTGGACTCCAGTTACTCTGTCTCTTCCTGCTGCCTGCCCAGCCTCAGGAGGTCAATGGTTTCTCTTGTTAATCTCTGGGTTGCCCCACAGTTCCCTGTGTTCTCTTATTTCAAATCTGCTGTAACTACTTTCCCATAGCAAACTCTCCATTAAACTACCTGGTGTGGTTCTGTCTTCCCAACTGGTCCACATGGTTATTATGGTATTTGCTTTACCCTCTCTCTCCTGAGCAGGGACTGAGTCAAGGCTGGCAGCCAGAAAAACACAAAGTGGCTCTTCTGGTTGGCAACAAGCAAATGGGCAAACAGGAGCACTTGAAAAGGATCAGATGTGTGATTCTTTAGAACAAAGACTTCCACAATTAACCAAGGCTGCTTCACCTTCTCACTCTCCCATGTCATTTAGAAGAATGCAGGAATCCTTGGCCATCTTATACAAAATCAGCCTTCACCAGATTAACTAACCACCTCGACTGGGAAACTCCACCTTCCATGGCGTCCCCTGTTACAAAGGCTTACAAACTTTTAATATTGAAACAAAAATGTGTTTTACGCAGCTGATGTCTCAAAGAATTATTTCCATTCCTTGCTTGTGGTTTTGAAGATAAACATTAATAGTAAAGCTGTTTGTAAATATTTTGAACAGACGCAGGTATTTAATTATTTTTTGCATTAAAAATTGACAGCGATCGATATTCCCCACTGATGAGCTACAAACATTGTGTGTGTACACAGGTATATATTCTTTTTAATAGCAATTATTGTTCCATGATGACGGGATAAATTGCTCTGAGGTTTAAAAGCATATTTGCAGCTATACCCAGGGGATTGTGGATAGTAATGTCTACTGTATCATCCGCCTTATTTAAAATTTGCAGTAGGAAACACAATTCAATCTAGCGCATTTCTAAAGGCCAATGGGAAATAGATTGGGCAGCAGAGTCAGAAAATGCAAATCCAGACTAAACTCCATCCCAAACCATCTGCCTGGGTTTTATTTCCTTTTTTCTTCCCCAAGGCCAGTGGTGCTGACTCAGTAGTGCATTAAACACAAATGTGTGAGTTCGGCCCTGACCAGCCATTAATCAATGTGCAGCCACAAAGGCAGCATCCATGGAGTAGCAATCTACTGCAAGGTGCCAGACATGTGCAAGGAGAAATTAAAGCAGGCTTTTAGAGGTAGATGGGGCAGGCTCTTAGGGTAGACCTTCGTATGCTTAAAAGTCTTAGTTGACTAAAAAGAAATTTAATGCCAAAACAGAATTTTAAACGTATGGTATATTTTAAAGGTGTGCCTTTAACAAGTTGATTTGTTTGACAGTGGTGAGAGAAAGAAAGAAAGGAAAAGAAGGAAGGAAGGAAAAGCAATGCAATTATTGCACATTTAGCCTCATTTGATAATAAAATGAAAAGTCTACATTGAGGCCTCTTGTGATGTGAAGCTTTGAATGAACAGCCTCCTGCCACTGCTCCTGTCTCCCAGAGGCACTGGGCAAACAGCTCAGGTTCAAGACCAGCCACCCTTCACCCAGTTCAAAGTGCGGAAATGATCCACCAAAGAGCCTCACACACCCAAGTTAATAGGAGCAACTCTAATATAAGGAAGCCTCATGAGGACAGAGGATGGCCTTGGGTTCTTCATCCTGATTTTTCTCCTTAAATCAGGGGCCCAGTGCTGTTCAGCCTGGAAGGCAGGTGACTTCCCCTCCCCTTGGATGCTGCCTGTGTCCTTGGCCAAGGGCAGCCTCCTGCTGTCAGCACGGAACTCCTCCTGGGCACTTGGAGGATGCAGGATGCCGCTCAGTTCTCAGGGAGAATGCAGGGTGGAAGAGAAGGCCCAGAGACGATTTCTCTTGGGGAGTCTTGCAGCAACTCCCCTCCTTTTATCCCCTCCCTACCTCTTTAATCTCGCTTGCAGGAGCCACATGATGAGGTTTGCAGCTCCAGCCCCACCTGGGGAGGTGTGCAAAATGGCCCTGTGAGAGTGTGCGTGCTCTCTCTCTCTCTCCCCGCAACATGAGAGACTTCAGAGTGTTGCCTTCCTTAGGGGAATTGTAAGCCCCAAACCATCAGTCCCCTGCCCCTAATTCCACAGGGGGTGGGGGAGCACCTCGAGCATGGAAGTTGGAGGAACTCCGTGCAACAGTAACCTAGCAACAGGGTCTCAGGATTTGAATGTAATTATACCCGGAGCGTGATAAATACTCGGAAGGCCTCCTATGTGCATATCATACTAAACAAGTCTTTGAAATTATCCTCATCAAATATTGATATAATAAAAGTTTTTTGAAAAAAAAAAATCCCTAAAGTACATGGACAACATTTCCCACCAAGTGCCCTGGGCAGTGAGAGAACACCAGCCACGGCAGCTCAGAAAGCCACAAAAATAAACCTTCACAGGTGATGTGACAGGTCAGGAAGAGAAGTTGGAGCCAAGGATAAGAGTTTTCTTGCAGATGAGGTGCGGGGCCGGGTGCCGAGGGCCACAGTCTGGTCGTAAGGTCGGAGAACTGACCTGGGATTTGAGTCTCAGCTTCTCACCCCCAGAGAGAGTGTGCTGAGCAAGACGACCTTGTCACTCTGCGCCAGGGTGACCTGAAGGGCGAGTGGAAGTTGGACGGATTGGGGGGCCAGGGCTTGCAGGGAAGAGAGAAGTCCAGGCATGGATACAGGTTCCAAGGTGTTTGCATCCTCAGGACCAAGTTTAGTTTGATTGGATCCAAGAGGTTGAGAGCTCTGTGTGAGGGTCGAAGCCAAAGAGAGGAATAGTCCCGATTGCTGAAGGGCTTTGCAAGTCTCGCTGAAGAGCCTGGCCTTTATTCTGAGTGGAAACAGGAGTCACTGCAGGTGTGGATGGTGTGAAGCAGGTGTGTGAGGGGCGGTGATGGCACAGTTAGATGCATGTGCCGGAGTAGGTCTCTAACTGCTCCGTGAGGATGGCTGTTGGTCCAACCTGTCCAGGCACATTGGCAATAATTGCTGTCGAAGAAGGTGGAGGATTTAGGGCAAGGATCAAAAGTGGCCCTGTGGCATACAGCTGGCCTTGAGGTGTCTTTCTTTATTCAGATGCTTTGTCAAGTGCCCCAGGACAAAGCCCAGAGCTTCCACCTTCCCTCCAATGTGCTGCATCATATTGATGTACAAGGGGACTCCACGCAGCTAAGGCGATCAGGCCCTGAGATTAGAGCAAGACTCTGACCAAGACAAGTCTGGAGTGAGCAAGCTGGAAGCAAGGAGAGGCTGCTCTGGAGAGAAGAAGAGCAGGAAGAAGAGCAGTGGGAGAGAGGACGTCAGGCCTCTGTGCTAACTTTGGGTTATAGTGATACAGAGCTCTGTGCAATTGTAGATTAAAATCCGAGAATGGGAATAGGAGAGAAATATCTTACATGGAAACACAGCCTATGTCTTTGTCACGTAGGAGTCCATGCCCAGTTTGCCCCCTGCGCCCCCACTGCAAGATCTATGCCAGGGTCTCTCCCTTGGGGGCAAGTGTGGACCAGGCTCTCCCACCAGGCTGCAGCCTGGGCCTGGGCGACCCACACCGAGCCTCTGTGCCTCCAGGCCTGCTCCCCCTCGCTCCATGGCCGAACGCCCTCCTCACAGGGCAGAGCTTCTTCTCTGATGTCGCTCTCTGGGACTGCAGTACATGTGTCTCCTGCTTGTTGGAGGAAATCATCCTGCGTTAGATGCAAGATCTTTAAAGGGCCTCAGATCTCATCTGTGAATTCTCTTCTCTGGGTTGAGCTCCCTTCATGGCACTGCTGGCGCCTCCCAAGAAAGCACGGATAGGGAGGCCGGGTGGAAACTGCTTCGGGGAAACTGTTTATAGAAATCCCTTTGAATAAACTAGCTAAAGGAAAGCAGACTTGATTTTCCTAAGACTCTGCCTAGGGATCCCTATTAACCCACAGTCCCAGAGCACTGACAATGAGTCCATTTAGAAAGCACTGCACAGTGGGCTGAAAGGATAGAACAATATACTAAAATATTAATGGCCACTTTCTTTTAAAATCAGTGGAAATGAAGGCATAGTTGACCCTAGACAGAAAATAGATATAGTAGGGGAGAGATATCAGCATCAGGACAAAACTTTCTAGGGGTCCCCAGATGGGCCTTCAGCAGGAAGACGGCTGGAGAAAGGATCTGACCCATTACTTGGATTTAGTCTCTGCTTTGGAAACCACCTCTGTCTTAGGTATATTTGTTTTCTGATGCAAGAAAGGAATTACTGGATATATACATTTACTAGGTACTTCCAAATTGTTCTCACAGTTCTCCAGGATTAAGTTTCTCCCTTGGGAGTTAGAGAACTTCTCTGCCATCCCACCAACACTGAAGTCCCTACAGCGTGCCAGGAATAAGATGGACACAGATCCGGCTGTGTGGTTAGGTGGCAGCAGGAGACAGATGGCACACGCAAAGTGGGGCTGTTTTAAGGACTAGTATAAGGGTCTGGGCAGGGTGTAGGAGACCCACAAGAGACAGTGCAAAACCTGGGGCCGGCACCAGCAGGGCTGCTACTACCATGTAAATTGGGAGAGGGGAAGGTTAGCCAAGGGCTGAAGGAGGCAGCATTGTACAGAACAAGTCACCCTACAGGAACGGTGACTTTCAATCGGAGGACACAGCCAGCCCAAGGAACCACACAGGGAGGGAGGTGGGGAAATTAGTACCTTGATCCCACTGATTTCCTGCCGGGGCTCCCCATGAGTCAAACCCAACCAGAAGCCAGAAGCCGTGGGGGCCCTACAGATGGGATTCACCCAGGTGAGAAATCAAAGAGGTGACGTCTGTGCCGACTGTGGGAGCCCAGAGCCAAGCACGGGATTATGAGCTTTGACATGACAGACCAGTTGCTCTCATTATTTTGGTGTCAGCTATTGCCTGTGAAGCACTTGCCGTCACTGAGGCGCTGTGCTGAGCACTTAAGAGCATCAGCTAATTTAATCATCACCACAAACCCCACGGCAGAAGCTGACCAAAAAAGAGGTAGGTAATTTACAAGCCAGGATATGAACCCAGCCTATCTATATCCACAGCAGCAGGATTTATGCCAAGAATTTTACCCTGAGTTGATATAATCCAGCCCAAGCATAAGAAATGGGATCTCTTACCCCATGTGGCCTTTTCCTCCAGCTAATTTTTTTTTGGTTTTCGGTCTAGATGCTCTACCACAGTGCATTTATCTTTGTTAACGTTCTAGAATATTTTAAACATAAAGAAAAATATTGCTAATATTTAATAATCTGATGAACACCCATATATCCACCAACAAACTTTATCAAATGTTAGTATTTTGAAATATTTGCTTCAGATTATTTTTAAGTGAAATAAAGCATTATGAATAATCTTAGACACAACGGACTCCTCCACAGTTCTTTTTCTTTCTCACCTTTCCAGAGTTAATCATCAGCATAAATTTGGGGTTTATTATTCCTATCTGTGTTCTAACACTATATATTTGTATACTGAAAGTATAAATAAACTAATATTATTTGAAGCCTTTTTCCATATATATGAATGATTTTGTACTATGTATATTAAATTGCCAGTTGCTTTTGCCATTCAAGATTTTATTTTGGGGATTTATGTTGATATATATATACTTATGTTATTAATCTGTTAATCTATTGTGAAGTATTCCATTATAAAATAACATCACAAATTATTTCTCCATCTCCCCAATGATTAATATTGCTCCTATTTTTCTCTATTACAAAAATACTGCTAGGAATATTCTTTTTTATATGTTTTATGATACAACAAAGGAAATACTGAATATACATATTCACTAGCTGTTGCCAAATTGTTCTCACCAACAATTTCTGATAGCTAATATTTCTTCACATCTTTATAGTACTGGTTTTGTCAGGTTAAATAGTGTCAATATGAAGCAGGTGAAATGGTGTCTCATTAGGGATTTAATTTGTATATTCCTGATACTTAGTGAGGCTGGATATCTTTCTGTTTCTTAACTATCTGAATATCTTTTCTATAATTTGTTTACCAAACTATAAACCAAAAGTTTAACCAATTTCCTATCTTTTCTTATTAAGTTGATATTCTCTATATACTTCTGATACAGATTCTTTACCAGTTATATTCATTGCTTTTATCTTCTTCTAATCTGTTATTTTCACTATGATTTGGTGGTTTTTGTTAATATATATTTTTGTTATAATTTTTTTATGATAAGAATTAATAATATATTTATTAATATTTGTTTGCACTTTCTGTGTTGAAAATAATCCTTCTCTACTCAAAATCATAGAGTTATTTTATATATTTCCTTCTAAAAGGGGCAGAAGGCCCTTTTGCTATGACAGAGGGATCCATGCACCATTCTGTGGTGAACGTATCTTGTTCTTACTCTGTAAACTATATCTTGTTCTTGCTCTGTAAATGTATCTTGTCCTTCCTCAATAAACTTCATTTCATACTTCCCTTACAAAAATAAATAAATAAATAAAAGAGGCAGGATTTTACTTTTCATATTTAGGTCATGAAGTGAAGAAAGAATTTAATTTTTAAATGGTTATGCAACTTACCATTTATTGAATAAGTTTATTTCTGGACTAGTTATTTTTATTCATTAAGCATTGTATACTTAATAGGTGGGAGTTAAAAGCTTCCATTTAAAACTGATATATGAGATAGTAAAAGGTTATATAAAAAAAAGGGAATTAAGAGCCATATGAAATATTAATATAAAGGTAACTATGGAATAAAAACATAAACCTTCACAAATACCCAAAATAAATTTGAAAAGGCCAAAATAATATAGCAAATACAGCAAGAAATACAATAAATGTGTGAAATATAACATAGTTTACATAGTAATCCTAATATAAGATAATATGACTGAATTGAGACCAAACATAATAGTCTTATCAATAAATGTGAATGTATTTAACTTATCTATTAAGAGAAAAAGATTTTTTGAATTGGCTCATTAAGCAAAATCCAATTATATAAAAGAGACACACAGTGATTCAAAAAAACTAAAAAGTAAAAGGATGGACAAATATTTGTCAAACAAATGGAAGCAATAAGAAAGCAGGAATTATGATTGTGATATCAGCCAAGTAGAATTCAATCTGAAAAGCATTATGCAAAACAAAAAGAGAAATTTACAAATTAAAAAGCCACATTCCACAGTTAAGATATAACAGTTCTGAATATGCATGTATTAAATAACACAGCAACTCTCTATCTAAAACAGAAATGACAACAGATTCCAGTGAAATAGGTAGAAACACATTCTTAACAGGAGACTTTAATACAGCACTCTTAGTACCAGGTAGGTCAAGTGGACAAAAGATAGAAAAGGATACAAAAGGTCTCAGCAATCTAGTCAATAAGATAACTGTTTTGGGCATATATAATATATTGAACACTACATCCTGAAAATAAAGAATACATCTTCTAAAGAGTACACGGAACATTTATAAAAAATTAATTTTGTTCCAATGGTTATTTATCTATTCCTGAGCTAAAACCACACTGTGCTGTCAATAAATCTTGACATCTGGTTAGGTAAGTATTTCCATCTTCTTGCTGTTCAAAATTGTCTAGATTCACAGGTCCAAAGTGTTCAACAAAGCCCAAGCACAAGAAATGAAGAACACAACACCAACACAAATTATAATCAAATTGTTTAAAACCGGTGATGAAGAGAACAATCTTAAAAACAGAGGAAAAAAGACAGGCTAGATAGAGAAGAAAGACAGTAATAACAGCAGACTTCTAGTTTGAAACAATACAAGCCAAGTGACAGTAGAGCAACATCCTAAATGTATTGAAAGCAAAACCCGAAAATACCTCTCAAAAATGAAGGCAAGATAAAGATTTTTTCAGACATTCAGAAGCTAAAAGAATTCGTCACTGGTAGACCTGCACTATAAGAAATGTTAAAGGAAGTCCTTCGGGTGGAAGAAAATGATACCAGATGGAAATGTGGATCCACCCGAAGGAATGAAGAGGACCTAAATTGTGACTATGTAAAGGTAGTGGGTTGAATGGTGGTTCTCAAAATGGTACGTGCATGTTCCAATTCCCAGAACCTGTGAATGTTACCTTATTTGGAAAAAGAGTCTTTGTAATGTAATTAAGCATCTCAAGATGAGATCATTCTGGATTATCCAGGTGGGCCCTAAATCCAATGACATGTCCTCATAAGTGTGAAGAGGAGGGAAATTAGACAGAAGAGGAACAGAAACGGACACAGAGAGAAGGGAATATGAGGACAGAGGCAGAGATTGGAGTGCTGCATCTGCAAGGCAAGGAAAGAGGAACGGAGTAAATTCTCCCAGGGCCTCCAGAGGGAGCCTCCTAGTCCTGCCAACACCTTGATTTCAGACTTGTGGCCTCCAGCACTGCGAGGGAACACATTTCATTTGTTTTAAATCACCAAGTTTGTGATAATTGTATGGCAGCCACAGGAAACTATTAATAATACAGTAGGTACATATAAAAGACTATTATTTTTATTTTAAAAATTCTTTTAAAAAGACAATTGACTGTTTAAAGCAAAAGAAGTGACAATGCATTATAGGGTTTAAAACATATGCATAAATAAAGTACATGGCAATGATAACAGAAAGACCAGGAGAGGGAAAGTGAAGGAATACCGTTGTAAGGTTCTTATGCTACAAAAGAAATGATACAATATTATTGGAAGATAGACTCTAGTAAGTGGCAGATGTATACTATAAATCCTAAAACAACCACTAAAAATAAAAAAGAAAGCTATGAAGCCGACAAAAATAAAATGGAATTATACAAAATATTTAATATCATAATTTGTAATTCATTCCATTCTTAAGAAACATAAAATTATTTAACATTTCTAGCTACCCTCCTTTTAAATAAAGTTTTTTTAGAGCTTACTTGATTTAACTCCTCCATACTATTTTCAATCATAATTAGCTGATAATGTTTACCTACATGGCTTGTTAGTTTCTGTGCTCCCCATTATTCTTCCTACCCCACGCCTTCTTCTTGGTTCACTTTCCTTCCTTGTAGAGTCCCTCTCAAGATTTTTGTTCATATATTTGCTTGGTTTTCGTTATTAGAGAAATGTAGTTGGTAAATTGTCTTTTTATTTCCTTTGATATCATACAATGTCTTTATTTTGCCTCTGCTCTTATGTGTACCTAGGTATACAATAACAGTTAAGCACTTCAACACTTTAAATGCATTACTTTATTTTATTCTAGCATCTGTTGTTGCCGAAGAGAAATCTGCTGCCAATCTGATTGTTTATTTGTAGCTTTACCTTTTCTCTCTAGTAACTCTAACGTTGTTTTCTACCCTTAATGCTCCACGGTTTCAGGTAACACATCTCAGAGTGGATTCAACTTTAATTATTTTTAAGTACTCCAAAGAGAGTTTGGTTCTTAAGAGTCATGTCTTTATTTAACTCTGAAGAAGTCTTGGCTATTTTCTCTTTAACAATTGTTTTTCTGCTATGAAGTCTATTTTCTTGAGATATTTGTCTCAAACTATCCTCCATGTTTTTTAATTTCCATTTTTAATTTTTTATATATTTCTTTTCCTCTGTTCTGGAGGCTGAACTTGCTCTCTGTATTTCTGACAAACACAGAAATGAGTACACACATAACTTCAGCTTCACTCATTTCACTGCCTTTCTGTTTCATTTGAGGTCCACAGAGTTGTTTATCTTACGTTTGAGCCCTTTTGGTATCCTTCTTCTAATTTACCTATTATTGCTATTCATTTGCAGCATTGGGGATATCAAATCAAAAGTGTGAACTTAGTGACAGTCTTGATGGAAGATCCACAAGTGGCTTTTTAATCCACTGCTATATGACTGATCATTTGGCCTTTTGAAAGTTGGAAATAATTTGTAGACCCTTGACCTTACATCACTTGAACCCATGGAGTTGGAGCCACCAGGCTTAGAACCACTGGCATAAGTTATACGATTTTAGAAATTTAGAATGGCCCTTCCCAAAATATCTCCTCCACAGCCTGGAAAAAAATGCATCAATTTCAATATAAATCAAACACACAAATTGCTGACTTTGTGGAATGTGGAGAGATCCCACTTCAGACTCTGAAACTATCAACCCATTAGCATCTAACAGGAGAGTTCCATTTGCCACTCGGCTTCCAGCACTGGGCGAACAGTAGCATCCTGGAGACAGGGAGCTATGACGAGATGGCTGAGCCAGCAAAGCTGATCGGCAGGATCCATGAAGGGCCAGCCACAGATTCATGGTGACAGACTCCAGCACATTTGAGTCCTCTGGAAATAGGGAGTAACCAAAGGGCAGGGTCACAGTGTGTGCTCTCAGCACCTCAGGGGCGTGTTCTTGTGTGCATGTTAGTGCACTCGCTCTCTCGCTACGCACCTGATAATAATTTGTAGCGGTTTTCAGTTTGATCAAGAAGTCCATCACTGACATCGAATAATAATGTTCAATTTCTCCCTTCCCCAAAGATTAAGTTAACGGGTGAAATTTTTTGAAAAGTTTAAATTCTTCTCCCATCACATTTCCTTAAACTTTGGAGTGTGCCGTACCTCTGTGCCACCAATCATTAGTTGAAGCGAAAGTGGCCACTTGTCATCCAGGTCAACAACTTTGTGCAGCCTGCCAGCCTCATCTTCACATTAAATTTGATAATTGAGATTATGTTTATTCCTTTTATTCTGCCAAAACATGATTTCTAAAAATGTCATATGCATTTTTGATAGAGGCATGTCTTACTTTAAAATAGTATAGTTCTTCATTTCCTAAATGATTTTTCACAGAATGTTAATTCTATTAGGTGTTCATTGAAATTACCTAGAAAAAGAGTTTCTGTTTTTAAAAAATGGGGGAGGAGGCAATAATATATTAAATAAAATTGAACGTTTCAATTTTTACTTTAGAAATTATTGGCTCCTTTAATACTCCCAATGCACAGTAGTATTCCCCAAGATAGGGATGGGGTGTTTCATTTTTCTAGGCGCCCCTGATCACGGAAACTTCTTTTTCAGAGCACCTTCAGGATCTTCTGTTCTTCACAGCACTCTGTGGGAAATGCCTATAAAGTCCTACCAAAGGGATCCAACGTTGTATGATATTATTAAAGAGAACAATATTTCATAGTGTTCTGCAGAGAGTAAAGTCCTTACTTCCAAGTGCTCTGCAATCCCACAGGTTTTGAGAACCAATTGTAATTTTTAAAAATCCCCCTGGTGGCAGTATGGAGTGTAGACTGCAGCAGAGCCACCTGGCAAGGGCTCCAGGAAGGTGGACATTACAGTGGGAGATTATACAGTCTGCATTATGGAAGGGCAGAAGGGCTTGAGAAGGGACATGGGTCTTAGGGCTGAACCGAGAAAAACTGTTTGGATGTGAGCGGTAGTGGAGACAGGGCACCAAGGACTTGCTTATTCATTCATTCATTCATTCTTTCATTCAACAAGTGTCTATTGAGCACCTGTCATGTGACAGATATTGTTGTTCTACATACTGTGGGTAAACTAACAAATGTAGTAAAATCCCTGGTTTCTTGGAATTTTTCTTTCCTATGCTTCAGAGTGACCAGGTAGGAGCCTATTCATGAAGAGAGAGAACAACTGAGGAGAAGCAGCCTCGATGGGCAGCATCGGCGAGTCTGGCACTCTAGAGTATGCTGTGGCCTCTGACATAGGTGGAGATAGGCTTGAGGAAGCAGGAAATGCAATCGAGAGAAATCGGAACTGAATGTAGAATCACATATTCAGGTGGGAATTGAAACCATGAGAATATTCAGAGGGCCCAAGAAAGAGTCAGTGGAAGGAATCCTGAAAAGAGTTAAAAAGCCCTCATTTTTAACATGAGAGGAATGGAGAAGGAACCAGGAAGCACAAAGCACTTTTTCAATAAAAATCTAGTGAAAAATACGATAAATGAGTCTCAGCCTGGGAGGCAGAAAATGAACTGGGAAAGGGTTGCACTAGGAAGACAACAACAGGAAAGAGTTTCAAACAGAAAAGTGAAATCAGTCGAATCAACACATTGAAGTAGCTAAGGGGTTTGGGAAAAAAGAATAGGGGTATGTCTTCCTTTTCCTGCTTTAACTGCTGGTTTCCCTTTAGCTCTTCTTGGGGATGTTCTCCAGAACCCCCTGTTTATTATAAACCAATTTTGCCATAGCTTTAATCTCTTCACACTCACTCTTCATTTTCTCCTTCAACTAAAATCTGGGTATCTGCCTTCACCTTCAGCATCTTGCAATAATACAGCTTCCTAGAAGTTTTCTCAAGGAGGGTGGCTCACTCTCCCATATCCCAACCTTCCTTGGATCCAGAGGTGGTTTTGGAGACTTCTTATCTCTCCTTGTGCTGCCTACTGAACTGAAGGTCATTAAAATATTAAAATATTGACATCTGACATCCATTTTGAACTTCCACTTCGAGTTCACCTCACCCTGGTGATTTCAATGTCCCTGCCCGTAAAACCTCCAGTCTCAAAGTCGCTTCTCCTCCTTAATTATAACACCCACACTCTGCTCCTGCAGGCTTCTCTGCAGCCCCATCCTGGATTTTATGATTAGTGAGCACTCTCTCATTTATGATCTCTTGCACTGCCAGCCCTTGATTCAGTCTCCTGCTCTCCCAGCCTCCTTCCCCCTCATCCTCCTGCCTCCTCGTGAGGGTGCACTCCAGGGCGGGGCTGACAGGACAGTCCCGGCCCCGAGGTCCAGCACACCCTGCTTGGAATCTGGCCCCTTGCTATTTTCCCTGGCCTCATCTTTCCACTCTGTTATTCATCTTCCACACTGCTCCCTTCTGAAAGCTGCTAAAATTTTAATCAACTATGACATTGCTCTATTAAAATCCATTCAATGGTTCTTCGTTTCCTGTAGAGCAAAATGCAAACCTTGCAGCAGGACAAATCCTTCCAGCAGGACATAGGAGATCCTCTTGATCTGGTCTCCACCTGCTCCTCTGGCCTTATACTTTCCATGCCTCTGTCTGTGCCCACAGACACCCCTATACTGTATGCCAGCCACACCCTCTACCACATCACCACCACTGCCAGGAAAGCCTCCCTCACCTCCGTCCACCATCCTTACCCCTCATCCCTTACAGTTATCAAACACCTACGTGGCCCTCAAAACCCAGTTCTGGCTTCACTGTCTCAGCTACTGGTAACTACCAATAGCTACCATTCATTGACTCAGTCTTAATATACCCAGTGTATCCACTGTATCCCAGGCAGGCCTCAATCACAGACCCTTTGCATTTTGGTGTCTCTTTCTCTGTCTTTCACTAGATGTCAACCTTGTTTTGAGAAAAGATCTGTGTTTACTTTGTCTCTCCATACCTCAGAACCTGGCCAGCATAGAAGCTGTCAATAAATATTTGATGAATGAGTGAAGATTCAGAAAAAATGAGAGATGGGGGTGGGAAGAAGCTGTGATTAAAAAATTCTGATTAGATATGTTTACTAATACACTTGGAATCAAAAGACGCAGATTCAAATTCCACTTCCACCCCTTACTATTCTGTGAACCGGGAGGAGTCACTGGTAGTAACAGTATCACTCACCGAGTGCTTGTCACATGTTAGGCTCTGTCTCATTAAAGCTGGATAATAATTCTACTGTCATGAAACAGTGGCCTTACATAGTCACCTATCACTGCTGTCATGGGGAAGAGCTGAGATTCGAACCTAAGCTAATGTCCAAAAACCGTCTCTTTTGGCCTAAATGTTCTAATCTGACTCTAGCAATAGCTTCCAGTCTACTTTATGGGTTGCTGTGAGGATGAAAACAAGTTAATATGTATCACAGCAAAGTGCTATTCAAATGTGAGTTCCTATCCTATGTTAAGTCATTAATTCACCAGCCCTCCCTTTAATCCCTCCAAAAGCTGTCATTTGACAATCTTTAGCAGCTTAAAAGCAGTTGTTGAACAGAATCAGAATTCAATACAAGATTGGAGCCGATTACAGCTTCTGATTAAAGTTAATCTGTTATAATTCATTATTATTATTAACATTATTATTAAACAAGAGCCAAAAATTATTTCTGGCTCAGAGATAGAGGGAGCAAACTATTTCTTGAGCCTGAGACACAAAGACCATCGCTCCCTGAGGCTCAGAGGTGGCATAATGAAGAGCTCCTAGAGTAATCTTCCCTGAGTTGCATTGTTAAAGTCCCCCTAAGGGACATCCATGAGCTGTAATTGCTCTACTCTGACTCGGCCTGTCGAGCTACCTGAATTAAGTGGATGAATTGGAATTTTCAGTAGAACCATCTGGGAGGTCACCTTTAACCTTTCCAGTGCTCAGCCCAGCCCACAGCTCATTGCATTGGGGACCCCCTGTCTCCTCCACCTACCTCCTCTTAGGAGTGTGCACAAGTCTCTTTCTCCCTGCTGGAACCTGGTTGGCAGAGCTCTTACTGAATGGGGTGGGGGAGGTGGGCAACAGATGGCCCGCTCTACATCTGAGCACCAGGACATCAAAACCCAGCTTTTAACATCAACCAGGTCATAGGTGGGGCCAAGCTTTGAATTAACCATCCTTGGACTCCAGGTTAGAAGCCCAGAGTTTAATCCTTCTCCCTCTACTTATTAGTTCTGTGAAATTTAGCAAATCATATACCCTCTTGGACCCCCAATTTATTCATCTGGTCCATCTAACTCACAGTGAGGAAGCCAAAAAGCAGGCTTGGCAGTAAAGAGAGTGAGGAATGGCAAGGCGCGAGGCTAATATAATTTCAGTCTCATGCACACATCCCTTTCCTTCATCACCCAGCAAACGTTTACTGTGTGCTATGTGCTGTGTTAGGTGAAGGGAAGATTAAATTGAATAAAACGCTAATTCATCCTTCAGGAGCTAACGATCTAGAGTGAGAGATGAACACACGGATGGGGAATTATAACAGAATGTGGTTAGTGCAGTGACAGAGGTGAGAGCAGGACACAGGTGGGCATTCAGAAGAGGAGAGCTACCTAATGCAGACAGGGAGATGGGGCTGATGCCTTCCTGGAAGGGTGATGCCAGACTTGGGTTTTAGATGATGAATCAGAGCTTGGGAGAGGAGCAAGATAGTGTCCCTGAAGTGCAGGTGGTGGCAAGAAAACCTAGGAAAGGGTACAACAGGTGTGTGGAGCATGCTGAGGAGTTGGAAAGTTGTCTCAGGCAAAGGGAAGTCACTGGAAGGTTTGGAGTAGGCATGTGCTCTACACTTTACAAAAATTACTGTCAAGACTTTAGAGTGGGAGGTGATCACACCTGGGGGCAGGCAGACAAGTCAATAGCTTCTGCATTAATGGAGGCAAGAGATGATGAGGGATGTAATAGTTGGGATGGGGGAGATTATTTTCTTTTCTTTTAAGTTAGCAAAATAAAAATAAGCCAAATAAAACCATTAAAGAGAGAAACAAATGGGTGAGGGGATGTACCAGCTAAACAGTCCAGACTAGTCTTTGGCATCATAAAACCAGTCCATTTAGAGCCCTCTCAGCAGGTGCCTTCACATGGCCTCCTGGTCTCCAGTGGGTAACTTCTGTGCAACATCACACACACACAGAAAACAGAAGCACAGAAGTTAAGTGATTGTCCTCAGTCACACCACCATTAAGGGACTGAAACAGGATTTGAACACAGGTAATCTTACTCCAAGCTCTCTGATTCTAACCTCCATGTACAATCACTTCCAGAAAAAAAAAAGGTCACCTACAAATGAAGAAAATCATTTCAGTCTCAGATATCCTCTTTGCAAGTGACATGATTTAGGACCATGAAAATAAAAAAAGATTAGTAAATCTAGAGTTTTGATGGAAAGTTGTCTCTAACCTAAATAATGTTATGCATAGCCAATTTGTTTTCAAATGTAAAGGCAAAAGAAAGATATCCTAGCTATGCAAGTATCAATCCTGAAAGATTTACTGGAAGCTGTACTTTTCCAGCAAAGGGAAGAAGCAAATTAAGAATTCAAGAATTATAAAATCAAGATACGAGTGAACTGGTAGTTAGGACTGAAATGAGTTACAATAGAGAAAATTATAAATAATTGTGAATATACATAAAACTCAATACCAATGTCCAAAAACATTATTGGAAAAAATACCTGTAACATATCAAATAAAAATTAAATTTTATTATTTTAAAACCCCAAATTATATTTATCACAGATCAATTAGTGCTTGGTTGATTAGGGGATGTGGAAGAAGCGGTAATTAAATCCATAATTTGAAAGTAAAAATTCAAAAGGTAACGCTTTATCCTTAAAAATAGATTGAAGAATAACTTGAAAAACTTAACACGAACAGCTAAATGAGGAATTATTAGAACCATTGGAGTATAACTTGTAGAAGAATAAATTTACAAAAGCACAATACTGGTGGGAAATTTGAACATACCTTTGTAAATACTAGATAGATCAACTATGCAGCAAAGCAAGGCTATTTGTTCTATGAATAATGTATTACAAAGGAATTTTAATATATATTTATACATATGTACATATGTGCGTGCATCTCTATACAGTTTGAACACTGTACTCCAAGAGCAAAGTTACACAATTCTTTTCCATGCTCATGACACACTTAAAAAAATACTCATCATATATCATATGTAAGTCCACTAAAAAAGAACTAGATAAAAATTGTACAAGCCACAGTGAACACACTAAAATTTAGTTCCATGCTTTATATTGAAATGTCCCAACCACTTTGAACTATTTTAAAATTCATTCTCCTAAATAATTCTTAAATCAAAGAAGAAATAAAATTTTCATTAGCATATGATTTAGAAACAACAATAGTAAGACTCCAGATTAATACATATTGGATGAGTCCAAAATTAATCTCAGGGAAAATCTAATGTAAATCTCAAATGTTTTCGCATTAAGTGTAAAGAATGAAAACACCTGAGCCACCCACTTCTAACTAAAGAATTAAAAACAAAAAGTTGTAATAAATATAAGAGAAAAAAACAAAGAACTACTAAAGTTAAGCAGAAATTAATAAATTATAAAACAAAATTTGTAAAACTGATAAAAATAAATCTAAAACCAGATTATATACCTAGTATTAATAAAATAGCTAAACAAGAAATATATAAAATTAAGAATGAAAAATATGCATAACTGAACTGAGAGATTTCTTTAAAATCCTATGTAAAGCTCCATTCTCAAGTTTTCAAAAGCTGGAATAAAAACATTATTTAAAAAAATACATAACTCATCAAAACTAACCCAAGATTGAAAAAAACCTAAATAAGTAAATAAGCTGGCAGGTGGTAAGGGGTATGGGGGGACTAGAAACATTTTCAAAGAATTAAATATTTTCAATAACAACATCAGGCCCAGAGAGTTTTACAGGCAAAGAGATTTCAAACTTTTAAAACACAAAGAACTTCCATGTTACATGAAACTATTTAACATATATACATATTCACATAAATTATATATAGTATATATAAAATTATATGTGTATATATGAAAGATTTCTGATTTGTTGTAAAAAGCTAGAATAAACCTGCTTTTGAAAAAAATCTGGAGAAAAGTAAACTTCAAAATAAACTATAATCCAAGCTCCCTTTTTAAGTATAGATGTGAAAATAAATTTAAGTACAAATAAGAGGACTATTTAGTAATCTAATTGAACTTATTTCAAGATTAGAATCCATCATATTATTTCATTAAAGGATAAAATTCACACTAATGTAGGATAAAAAAGCATTTTATAAAATTCAACTGAGCATAGTAGAATATTATATTAATGTGAAAATGAGTGTATTTCTTAGGCAGAGTGGCCTAAATATTAATATTATGGAATTGATTAAGTTGCTTGCCAAAAATCTAGAATCATGAGCCTCATCCTAGACCTCTAGACTAGGGAAACGAATTCCCATATTCTGCACTTTTAACAAAAATATAACTAATTCTTATCAACGCCAAAGTCTGAGAATCACGAATCTCAATGAAACTAGCTAATGGCATAGTTAACACAGAAATAAGTATCTTTCCCCATTAAATTGAGGAAAAATGTAAGGGTATTTGCTCTTAACCCAGTTAATTATCTCACTCTAAAAATAAAAAATACAAATATTTGAAAATAACATCTAACTAATATTATTTGAATGATTACTATGATTATCATTCTGGTAAGTTCCAATAAACTAAAGATCCTTCATAATGAATCAGAACATTCAGTAAGTTGGCTGGATAAAAGTTGAGTATACAAAAATGAATAACTCTCATATACTGGCAATAACTGGCTAGAAAAACAATGTGGAGAAAGTAGTTAATTTATAATAGAAAAAAATAGATGTGTAGAAATAAACTTATCAAAAATTGTTTAGGGCCTTTATACAAAAGGCCTTAAAACTTCACAAAGGCACATAAAAGTATATTTGAATAAATGGAGAGAAATAACATTTTCTTAGAAAGTAAAACTTAATATCATAAAGGCATCAATTAAGTCATAAATGATTTTAAATTTAGCCATCAAATTGTTTTAATGCAAATGCCACTGTCTAAAAGTATATCTAGAAAAATAAACACAAAGACCAGCTAAGGAAAATTATGGAAACTAATGGCAGAAATTTGCTCTACCTGATATGAAAATATACCATAGAAATTAAAATGATTTACTACTGGTGCAGAAATAGCCAGGAAAGACACACATCAAAGAGAATGTACATCATACAATGAATACTACCATGCATTCTCAGTTCCTTTTTGTGTCCCCTTCGTGACTGAGATCTTTAGAAGTTGCAGTCATCTGGGGCTCCATCTTGAAATCTCTCCTCCCTGTTACCCTCATACCTTGATGATGTCATTTCTTCTCATGGCTTTAAATACCTTCTCTGTGCTTTTGAACTAAGTGTTCATTTCTAGCACCTATCTCCCCTGGAACTCCAGATTCCCATGCCCATTTGCCTGCTTGATCTCTTCCTGGATGCCTCTGAAGCATCACAAATGTCTTATATCCAAAACTCTCCTAGTTCCCCAATCTCAGGAGCAGGTACCTCTATCCTACAGTTTCTCTCATCGAAATCCCTACAGAGACATTTTTGACCGTTCTCTTTCTCCCAAACTCCATATCTAATCGATTAGGAAAGCCTGTGGACATATTTTCAAAATATATCATTAATACAGTCCATTCTCACCACCTCCTTTGCCACCACCCTAACCCAAGCCCTGCTGTTCTTGCCTAGGTCACTGCAAAACACTTCTCATGGGTCTCCCTGCTTCCCCTCTGATCTCTGATCTCTGATCACTTTTAGTCAATATTCTATATGGCAGCCAGAATGATTTTTATAAATTTAGTAACTGCCTATTTCCTTCCTTTGCTCAGAACCCATGCATAGCTTCCAATCATATTTAGAATAAATATCTGAAATCCTTACTTGGCCCACAAAGGCCCTGTATGTTCTGGACTTGGCTATAGTGCTGTGCTGGTAAATGTTCAACAACCAGCTGTTAAAAAAAAAAAAGTATGCCCATATGCACAAACATAATTTTATTATAAATTTTACTGATATAAAGGATATGTAGCACAGAATTTGCAAATGTCAATAAGCTATACAGTATTCTTCATCGTAAATTCCATATAGCTAATTGATTCTTATAGAATGCTTTCGTTTTTTTTGCCAGACTCATGTATCTTTAGCAAACCTATGGCTGCAATTGATGAGTACGTATGAATGTTGCTTGATATATTTCTTTCTGTTAATGCATAAGAAGAAAGTGAAATGATGAAAGCATTTGCTATTTAGAATTTTACTTGTTCATCAGTGATGCGAACAACATTTTGCTGAATTGGATAATAATTTTCAATACTGGAAGATTATTTCTTCAATTTTTTGTGCTTTTCACAATGTAACTGCGACAGACACAACATACTTTTAAGTTTAATCTATGTTATTAACTTTTTTTCATCACTTTAAGTCTAGACAATCAACAAAAGAATAAAGGAAGCCCTAGATTTGTAGAATTTGCTGATTTCCACAGTGCAAATATTCTCGCCATAGCTGACTTCAAGCTACCAACATGTTGTCACTGAGCTCAGAGTTACAAAGAGATACACAGTAGCATATGGTTATATGATATTCCCACCATACAGACAAAATAGACGCAATTAACCTCAAGAACAGAGATATTAGGCAAATGTAATAAAACAATTAAAAAGTAAAGAAACTTGAATATTTGTTACCCCCATTTTTAATACAATGTACTTCATTTTAACTTAATTTTATGATTTAATTTTTGATAATGGCTCTGTTTAACAACTGACTTGCAAAATTCCTGAAAATTAGCTAACAAGTGAGAGCAGCCTCCAACACACCTGCCTGGTTTGCCTCCATTTCCTCACTCCTCGCCCTCCCCCACTTCACTCTGCTGGGCTCACTGGGCTCCTCCTCACAGCATTCTTCCACCTGGGGGCTTTAGCACCCTCTGTTCCCATGGCCTGAAACCTTCTCCAGACAGCCCTATAGCTCACTCCCCTTCACACAAGCCTTTGCTCAGGTCTGGCCGCCCCAACTCAGGCAGCATGGGCTGTCTCTGCTCCCCTGTGCTGCTTCGCCTAGCTTCTTGGTGCTTGCTTATTGTCATCGGACACTTTAAATACCCAATTTGTTGATTATGAGACTCCACCACCCTCCACTAGACATTAAATCCCACCAGGGAGGGAGTTGCTGCCTCTTTTGTGACTGCTGTCTTCCTATTGCTAGAACAGTGCCTGACATATAACAGGAACCAAGGTGTTTTGTTAATTTAGGAATGAACTTAATGCTATCAAAATTGGATTTGGAATTGCAAAAAAATCTATAAGGAAAATCATAGAAATGGACAAAAGGGCAATGTCATAAATATATATGTAAGCCCTTTCATATCAATTAATAAGTTATAAAATGAATATAGGAATAGTAAAAATGAAGGATATTAATATGCATGATGCAAAAGATTAGAAATAACCATCTTGTTATCAAAGAGATACAAATTAAAGCCACACATTTCTGGATAGTTCTCTAGCAAATTATATATATAATACATATTATATATATTGTGCATGTATATATGATATACACATACAAGCGTAAAAGGTAATGATTCAACATTGGCACAATGAACTCTTTCACACTGCAGGCAGAGACATAAATCAATCTAGCCTTTCTGAAGGACAATTTGGTAGGTTTAAAAACAGAATTTTCATGCACTAGGGTATAGGATTTCTACTTCCATAACTTTATACTAAAGGTATAATCAAGGATTTGTGCAAAAATAGAACTTACTCTATCCCAGTGCTATTCATAATATTAAAACCAAAGAAGAAGAAAAAGAAGTAGGAGGAGGAAGAGAAGGGCAGAGTGGAAGAAGATGAAGACCTTAATTATATTCAACAACCAGAAATTAGAAAAACAATTTATATTTATAGTATCTCTATGAAATGAGATATGATATAGCCATTAGAGAAGGAGTTACAGAGGAATATTTAATAACATGATAAAATATCCAGGGCATATTGTTTAGTGAAAATCACAGGATACAAAACAGTTTGTACAGTAATATGACACAGGTAAAAATTAAACATGGAAAAGCAACTAGAAGGAAATGCATTAAAGCATCAACAGTAATTGCTGTATCTTTGAATAGTGAGATTAAGGTGATTTTTCTTCCTTTTGTTTGTTTGTATTCTATAATTCTCTGCAACAAACATTTGCATTTGTGATTAGAAAAATTAAGGATGGTGGTTATAACATTTAAGAACAGAATGAAAGCACTTCTTAGGAATTCCCAAGATGCTGGGGACTGGTTCAAGATTAGTACACGCACAAAGTACAGTAAGAAGTAGGTGAGAAGAAGACAGGTGGAAAGAGTATGTGGATATTTTTTGAGTTCTTTACCTCTGAGGAAGAAACAAAAGACCAAAGGGAAAGATGCCCAAATTGCTTACACTTGGGTATCGCTAGCAAGGTTCTCAACTTGAACAATCTGGGCCTTTTCTAAACCCTTTCTTCAACTACATAGGGAGCATTTGTCAGAGAACTACATAGACTTGGCAGCCGGGAGGTTCCCTACTAAAATAAGTTTGTCCACAAAGAGGGACAATCTTGGAGTGGCGCCTCCTGGGTCAGTGTATACACATTAGAGAAGGACTCCTCCGGCAACGCTGCACAGTCTGGAATCACGTGACTGCAGCCTCAGGTGACTCCTGGTTGCTCATGAATTTGCATCTCCAGCAAATTCACCCTTGCCTCAGGGCCAGGACAATTCCATTCAATTTTTAATCAAGATTCTAATATAGTGTACTAATGATAAAAAGAGAGGGCAATTTTTTAAATGTTAAGAACTTAAAAGAGCAAGTGGAAAGGATGTCTGAATGTGAGAATCAGTCACAGTCAGGAGCCAGACAGTGACAATGGATCAAAGTCATAACCAGGCCATCTGCTGCACTGCTCTGCAGGGGGCTGGTGGCCCTGTGGTCCAGGCAGAGCTCAAAGAGAAGGAGTCTGATTGGACGGACTCTGTTTCTGGTGGCAGGCCCAAAAAGTAAAGCAGACCCTTCCCCAGGAAAGATCCAGTCCCCCAAGGCAGAAGGAGGCCTGCAGGTGAACTATGTTGTGAATCAAAGACCTCCAAGTATCTTTCCTGCAGCCAGAATACTCCCCATTTAGTGAGCAATTTAACCCCACATGGGTTGCCTGAGCTCTGAAAGTATCAGGAGTTGAGGAGTTGTCAAAGGTGTCCCTAAAGTGTGTGGGGAAAAGAAGTGTATTCAAAAGAAGTACATTCAAAGATAGACCCTCAGCAATGTGGGGAAGAGAATCCAGACCAACCTTGGAGTTCTGAAAGAGCAGAGGATTTTGCTGTGGTGACCAGCATGGGAATATACACCCAAACTCTGAGATGTACAGATCAACTGCCAGACTGGGAACCCCCACCATGAGAACACACCCATGTTTGTCTGGAGACAGCACAGGGAATGAGCATCTATCCCTGCAGAAATCTAAAGGCTAGTCTGGTACCTAGGGCAAAATTTCAAACCCCACAGAACCCCTCAAAAATGGGAGGAGATATGAATAGAAAGGGTTCTTAAATAAGAACTAACAGTAATTAGTTACCACTTAAGCTCATAAATTTAATTCCCTTCTTTCCAAATTCCCTTTGGAATGGTGAAGAGAAAAAGAAAAGCAACAGGAAAAAAAATCCTTATAAGAAAATGAAAAGATCTTTGAGAAAATTTGGTGAATTTAATCAAAAATAGGACCAGATGATGAATCAGGCACCAATTTCTGTTCCAACACAAATTAAGGAAAAGCCTCCCTGGTAAGTGAAGTCTGGCTAAATTCTTCAGCAGAATTTCTCATCTCTGGATCCTCCAAGCTCATAGAAATGGTGTCTGCACTGAGGGTGAGCCACGGAGCAGCAGGGAACAGTACCCCATTGTGTCCCTTGAGGGCAGCCTCAGAGCTTACCCAGAGAAGGTCTTCCTGAAATGTGTGTGCAAAGTCCACCTGGCATGCATTGTCCTGGGGCCCTGGGGCCAGGACCTGGTTCCAGGAGAAAGGCCTTGTGAACAGACCACTCCCACTAGCCAGAGCAGTATATCTTTCATGGGACGGCATGAACTTGAACCACTAGAATGGTGAAGACACACTGAATTTGAGTCACACTCATGTTGGACACACGGTGAATTCAAGCCTCTCGACTACCACTGACCCTTGGGCTTGGGCTGTATGTGAGATAATGTGGAGTGGCGCTCACCCATCTGTGCTCAGACTGCATGCTGCCTCAGATCTACAGCACCAGAGAGTGGTGAAATGAAGTCAGTGGTCTTTTACCCTTTGTGCCCACTGCCGGGGGGGTCATGACACCCCCCTGCAGGTTCTATACTATTGCCCGGCAGTCCTCTGGGGGTGACCAGGCCAAGCTCTTCCAAGGGCTTTTGAGACCACTTTTCTAAAATACCAAAGGGCCCTTCCAACCAATGTCCTAGCTTGCCTCTAGTAGATGTGGTGACATCGTGCTCTCCCAGATCAGTGTTTAAGCTGTGCTGGATGAGGCACAGACATTCTTTGGAGGAATGAGACCACTCTTTTTGCTCTGTCTTCAGGCCCCTCAACTGTCCTTCCTGCTTGCAGTGGGGGTGCTATAAACATCAAGAAATTACATTCAAGAATGTAATAATTATATTAACAGCTCAAAGAGTTCACAAGAAGACACAGTAGGAAGATGTGTCATTCTACATTTTTGCTATCAAATTTCAAGATGTGAATTTAATATGACAAGAAAATGAATTATTATTCACATTTTTCTTTACACTTCGAGGAAGACTTTCATTTGTGGGCAACAAAAACAAAGCCTTTGAGCTTCCTTAGAAATCTGTATTCTCAGATAGCTTTGGTTGGTGCAGTTGTCAGGAGTAACAATGTAACCAGCATTAAGCAAAGATATTAGGGAACTTCAGAGTCAAGAAGATCTATGTTGTTTCAATGCAAACAGGTTGAAAAGAAGCGTGGATTTGTATATAAAAACATAATCATAACTTTTTCTCCTGGTAAGACATAGGAAATTAGTCAAGTACAGTACATTTGACAATAAATAGAGCACAAATAAAGAACAGGAAGAGATAATTCCTAGACCTGAACAGGAACAAAGCATGCCTAGACACTACATAGAGTCTTCATATGCACTGATTAGACAACAAAGACATAAATACTTCTTCTTTACCCATTAGTCTAAATCTTCATTAACAACTCACTATACCTCACACGGGCCCATGAATTTTGTGATATAAAGTTTAATCAAATGATTATATAGACAAAATTTTCTCAGGACCCCGAACACCTTAGGGATAGCCCTGATGTTATAGGTCTGTGATGGACATTTGCATACAAGTGGTTTATTGGAAAGTGCTCTTGGGAACAACACCAGTAAGGGAATTGGGAAAACAGAAATGAAGAGAGGAAAAAGCTGAGCTGAGATACAGTGGCAACAGAGGGCCTAGCCAATTCTATGGGGAGCTCTGAAGCCAGGATGATTTTTGGAGATGCCCTTCATTATGGCAAGGGGACCAGGACTTTGTATCCCTTATATTGCAGGCTACCCCTGGGAAGAGGGTGCAACCTAGGGTGAAAGCAAAGCCGTGAGCTGTCAGTAGGCAAATCCCCTAGCAGCTGAAGGAAGGAATGGCTCAGATCTGAAACAGACAGTCTGGGAAGTGGTCCACAGCATTCACTGTAAAAAAATATTAAATGATCAGTGGATAAATCCAGTAAAACTTAGAGCGAATGTCTAAATAAAATAATGTAATTATAAACTTTAATGTGAATTTAAAAGCTAATTCTAAAAAGAGAAAATACATAATATATAAAAATAAAATAAAAATAATTAATCTAAAAGGCCATATTCCATGAAAATATGAGGTATAGTGGTGGTCAAAGAAGTAGTATAGATAAATATAATACATCTATTGCCTTATACAGAAAGAGAATAAATATATTTAGAGAAACATACATTATTAAATTAAATACTAATAGAATAAAAATAAATATGAACTTCCAAAGTATACTACCAAAAACACCAAGAAAGAATGAAGCAATATTGTAAAATTTAACCAAAGAAAAATAAGGAAGCATAAAAATAACAAAAGTACAAAATATCAGAAGTATAACAAAATATATCACATTTACATTAAATGTGTCAAGGCTAAACTGGTCTATTAAGGCATCTCCAATATGTTAAGTGAAAAAATGCAAACAATTGCTATTTAACAAAAGACATTACTAAAAAAAATTATATAAGAAATTAACCACAATGAAATACCACTTCACACCCACTAGGATGGCTAGAATCAAGAAGTCAGATAATAACAAATGTTGTGGAGGATGTTGACAAATGGAAACCATTAGGCACTATAAGTGGAAATACAAAATGATGCTACAGTGCTTTAGAAAATAGTTTGGCAGTTTCTCAAATTGTTAAACATAAACTTGCCATGTGACCCAACAATTTCACTCCTAGGTATTTGCCCAAGGAAAATGAAAACATATGCCCACACAAAAACATATATACAATGTCAATAGCATTATTTATATTAACCATAAAATGAAACAACCCATGAGTTCAACAACTGATAAATGAATAAACAATAAGTAATATATCCATATAATGAAATATTACTCAGCAATAAAAAGGAATAAAATGCTGATACATGTAATAACATGGATCAACCTTAAAAACATTATGCTAACTGAAGTCAGACAGATAGACCACATATTGTATGATTCCATTGTATGCAAATTTCAGAATACGCAAATCCGTAGAGACAGAAAGTAGATTAGTGGTTGCCTAAGATTAAGGGAGGGAGCAAAATAAGGAACAACTGCTAATGGGTAGAGCATTTATTTATTTATTTTGTTTAGATTGTGTAATGGTTGCACTACTCCGTGAATATACTAAAATTCATTGAACTGTATACCTTAAATGGGTTCATTTTATGGCATGTGAATCATATCTAAAGAAAGATGTTTTTAAAAATAACCAAATATGATGCAGCACTAAAAATGAAAGAGATGGTGTTAAGGGCTGAATTATGCCCCCTCCCCCAATTCATATGTTGAAGTCCTAACCCCTAATACCTCAGAATATGTCTGTGTTTTGAGGTAAGGTCTTCAAAGAGGTAATTAAGGTAAAATTAGGTCATATGGGTGGGTACTAATCCAATACAACTGATGTCCTTATAAGAAGAGATTAGGACACAGGCAACACATAGACCAAGAGATAATCATGTAAGGGCACAGCAAGAAGATAGCCATCTGAAAATCACAGAGAGAGATCTCAGAGGAAACCAAACCTGCCAACACCTTGATCTTGGACTTCTGGTCTCCAGAACTGTGAGAAAGTAAATTTCTTTTGTTTAAGCTACATAGTCTGTAGTATTATATTATGGCAGCCTTAACAAACTGAAACACATGGAGAACATGAAAGAGAATTAGGAACATGGAGAATAGATGAAAGGTTCTAATATACATCTTACAAGAGCTCCAGAAGAAGAAAATAGAAAGAGTAAATAACAAGCAATACATGGATATAAAGAAATGTCTGAATTAATCAAAGTAATGAATACTCTGATATAGAAACTAGATAAAGACATTTCAAAAGAGAAAAAAATAGAAACCACAGACCAATATCCCTTATGTCAATAAATGAAAAAAAATATTTAACAAAATCTTTTATTCATTCCTGCTGAAACTCTCAGCAAACTAGAAATAAAAGATAACAACTTCAAACTGCTAAAATGCAGCTATGAAAAACATACAGTTAACATCAGACTTAACGTTAAAACCTGAATGTTTCTCTCTAAATTGGGAATGAAGCAAAGATATCCACTCTCACTACTCCTCAGCATTGTACAAAAAGTTCTGACTAGTACAATGAGTCAAGAAAAAAATACATACATGTTGAAAAAGAGGATTAATAAAACCATACCTATTTATAGATATAGATGATTTCATTGTCTACACAGAAAATGTCATAGAATCTATTTTTTAAAAAGTCTCTAGTTTAACAAAGATGCAGAATACAATGTCAACACACTAAACTTAATAATATCTCTCTATATCAACAATGAACAACTGGAAATTCAAACTAAGAAAACAATACCATTTACAAAAGCTTTCAAAAAATACTTAGGTATAACCCTAACAAAACATGTGTGGATTTTGTATTCTGTAAACAATAAAACACTGATGGGAAAAATCAAAAAAATAAACAAATGGAGAATCAAACCATATTCATGTATTGGAGTTAGGTATAGCGTTCTAACTATAGATTAGATGTATAGATATGACATCAAAACCTTAATCCATTTTTTAAAAAGATAGATTAGACTTCATAAAAATTTTGAAAAAAACTATCTCTGTGAAAGATACTGTTGAGAAAATAAAAAGACAAACTACAGACTGAGAAAAAATATTTGCAAGTCCAGAATACATACAGAACTCTCAAATCTCATCAATAAGAAAACAACAAAATAAAAATATAGAAAAAACATTTGAACATTATTTCACCAAACGGATATGTGGATGATAAATAAGCACATAAAAAGATGCTCAACATCTTTAGCCATTAGAGAAATGCTACTTAAAACCACAATGAGATGCTACCATATATTTATTAGAATGGCTAAAACTAAAATAAGAATAAAATTAACAGTACCAAGTCCTGTCAAGAATCTGAAATAACTCTCATGTATTGCTGATGAAAATGCAAAATAATATAAACCCTTTAGAAAATACTTTGGCAGTTTCTTATAAAGTTAAACTTATCATATGATGTATCAGTCTCCCTGACCCCAGATATTTCATCTAGAGAATGAAAACAATTTTCCCTTAGAACTTGTACACAAAAGCTTATGGCAATTGTATTTGTAATCACTAAAAGCTGGAACTAACCCAAAGGTCTTTCAAAAAGTGAATGGATGAGCAAACTGTGGTATATCTGCACAATGGAATACTACTCAGCAGTTAAAAGGGAAGGGACAAACTTGATAAATTTAACATGGACAAATCTCAAAGGCATTATGATTAATGAAAGAACTTGTTCGCAAATGGTTGCGTACTGTATTATTCCATTTACATGACATCCGGAAGGGCCAAACCTATAGCAACTTAAAAAGAAGACCAGTAGTTGTCAGTGGAAGGGTTGGAGATGACGTGACTGCAAAGGGGAAGCATGAGGGAATTTTGGGGGGTGATGAAACGGTTTCACATCCTGATTGTTGTGGTGGTTTCATAAATCCATACATATGTTAAAACTCATAGAACTGTACACCAAAAAAAAAGAAAAAGATAATTTTATTGTATACTAGTTTTAAAAGAAGAGAAAGAAAAAGAAAAAATAAAGAAATAAAATACTCCTAGAGTTCAATGAAAAGAAAACATAGAATGGTCACTGCACAACAGTCCCAGAAAGTGCCTGCCTAAAATTTACCACCTAACAAATGTGTTTAAGGTGCTAGATAATCTTAGAGATGTGCTTTTTCTTTTGTTTTAAAGGCAAATGTTTCTATCAATCAGAAAAGAGAATGGCAACTAGAAACTCCAGAATAAAGAAAAAGTTACATATGAAATGGTTAAGTTAAATATGAAGAAAACTATTATATAGACACAATTTTGAGGATCCCTTTGATCTTGACATTTGCAACATTCTCCTTTGAGAGGTGCAGGTTTGGAGACAATTACTTCTTTTCTTCTATGTTTATAGTACCACCAAATGACTCCTAAGTAAATGATATACTTAGCCAGTAAGATAAATAGCATTTATGGATATTTGAATTTTGGAATAAATCTAAACAAAGTGTGAAAGTCTTAATAATTGCCTATGCCATAAATCTTAACATCATAAAAATGACGGTGCATGCAATAGGAGTTGAGATCTGAAGGGGAGAAGAGATGGAGGAAAGGAGGAGTATTAATTTCCTCCAAATGTAGTCAGGAGTCAAGATGTTGTCTACTGAAGTCTATTTACTAAAATTTTGTTGAGGATTTTTGCATCTATATTCATGAGGATATTGGTCTGTAGTTCTCTTTTTTTTGTTGTGTCCTTTTCTGGCTTTGGTATCAAGGTGATATTGGCTTCGTAGAATGAGTTAGGGAGGTACCATCTTTCTCAGTGTTGTGGAATAATTTCCACAGTTTAGGAATGAGTTCTTCTTTGTAGGTTTGGTAAAATTCGGGTGTGAACCCATCTGGTCTGAGACTTTTTCTTGTTGGAAGGTTTTTAATTGCTGCTCCAATTTGTGTGCTTTATATTGGTCTGTTCAGGAATTCTATTTCCTCCTGATTGAATTCAAGAGTTAAAGTCCAGAACCTGGATTCCACAATGGCTTGAGAGGCAAAACAAAACAGTAAGAATTTATCCAACAATATGAACAGAAATCTACCCCAAATATCAATGCTCTCAATAAATGTGAATAGCTTGAACTGTCCCTTTGAAGAGACATAGACTGGCTGAGTGGGTAAAAATTCATAAGCCAAGTGTCTGTTGTCTCCAGGAAATGCATCTAACCCACAAAGATGCTTTCAGACTCAAGGTCAAGCGTTGGAAAACAGGCTTCCAAGCAAATGGAAGCCAAAAAAAAGTGGGAGTAGCTATACTTATTTCAGATAACACAAGCTTTAAAATAGCAAAAGTAAAGAAAGACAAAGATGGTCACTATATAATGGTAAAAGGAAAAATCCAACAAGAAGACTTAACAATTCTTAATATTTATGCACACAGTAATACCATAGTAGTCGGGGATTTCAACACCCCCTGACTGAACTGGACAGATCCTCTGAGCAGAAAATAAGCAAAGAAGTAATGGACTTAAACAGAGCTCTAGAACAAATGGGTGTAACAGATATCTACAGAATATTCCACCCAAAAGAGGCCAAATATATATTCTTCTCATCAGCTCATGGAACTTTCTCCAAAATCGATCACATCCTAGGCCACAAGTCAGACCTCAACAAATTAAAAAAAAAAAATAGAAATTATGCCATGTATCTTCTCAGACCAAAGTGGTATAAAAATAGAGTTCGATTCCAACAGAAACACTCACCACTTCACAAAGTCATGGAAATTAAATAATCTATTGATGAATGACTATTAGGTCAAGGAGGAGACCAGATAGGAATCAAAAGATTCTTCAAAGTGAATGACAATGGAGACACAAGTTATCAAAATCTGTGGAATACAGCAAAAGCATTCCTGAGAGGAAACTAATAGCATTAAATGCTCACATCCAAAAGACAGAAAGCTCAAAAATCAACAAACTAATAAACCGTCTCAAGGAACTTGAAAAGGAAGAGCAAATTAATTCTAAACCAAGCAAAAGAAAAGAAATAACTAAGACCAGAGCAGAACTAAATGAAATTGAGAACAAATTGAGAACAATCTTCTGCAGAACTATACAGAAGACCAATAAAACCAAAAGTTGGCTTTTTGAAAACATAAACAAAATCAACAGCCCTCTTGCTAGATTGACAAGAACTAGAAAGGAAAGAACTCTAATAAACTCAATTAGAAATGAAAAAGGAGAGGTCACCACAGACATCACAGAAATACAAAACATTATCTTTAAATATTATAAAAATCTATATGTCCCAGAACTACAAAATGTGGAGGAAATGGACAAATTCTTGGAAAATAATTTTTAAATAGGCAAAAGTCTTGAGTAGACATTTCTTCAAAGAAGATATATAAATGTCCATTAAACACGTAAAGGATGTTCAACATCATTTATCATTAAGGACATGAAAGTAAAAACCACAATGAAATATTCCTTCACACACAGTAGGATGACTATGATTTTTTTTAAAAAAAGGAAAATAATAAATGTTGGTGAACATGTAGAGAAATTGGAACCCTCATACATTCCTGGTATGGATATAAAATAGTGCTGCCACTTTAGAAAACAGTTTTATGCTTCCTTAAAATGTTAAACACAGAGCTAATATACAATCCAGAAATTCCTTTCTTAAAATTATTAAAAACAGGTATTAAAATATAATATATCCTTATACAGTAATGTTCATAGCAACATTATTCATCATAGTTACAAGGTGGAAACAACCCTGGTGTCCATCAACTGACATAGCCACGCAACGAAATGTTATTCAACTATAAAAAATGATTGAAATCCTGAACATGCTACATCATGGATGAACCGCAAAAACATAAGTGAAACAAGCCAGACATCAAAGGTCACATATCCACAATAGGTAAATCTGTAGAGATAGAAAGCAGAATAGTGCTTGTCAAGGCTCTGGAAAGTGGGAATGAGGAGTGATTGCTTAATTGGTGTGGGGTTTCCTTCTGGCATGACAAAAATGCTTTTAATTAGAGGTAATGATTGCACAATATTGTGAAAATACTAACTGCTACTAAATTGTATGCTTTAAAATGGCTAATTTTATGTTATATGAATTTTACTCCAATAAAAAGAAATTTTAAAAAAGACAAATTTCACCTCAGTCCAATGAATATTAATAAGAAACCTTTTCTGTACCAACCTGAGATGGGCACCTGTGAGCCTATGGTTAGTATTGGAAACAGACTCTGCTTTCCAAGGGTTCCTGAGGGGGAACACACACACACACACACACACACACACACACACACACACACACACACCTTTAACATATTATGAGGCAAATTAATGATGCCATCAGAATATTTTGAAGGCATAGGAAAATGTTAGTACTGGGGGGTGAGTGGGGAAGGTTTCATGGAGGAGGTAAAATTGAAGCTACCTCATTTAAAAGGCAGCTTGATGTAGTAGAAAGGACATGGGCATTGAAGTCAGACTACTTAGGTAAAAATCCTACCTCTCCTTGCTCCACCTGCATGACTATGGGCAGGTTGCTGCATTTCTTGGAATCTTTGCGTCCTCCTCTGTAAAATAGAAATATTAATAATACCTATTTCCTAGAGTTGTTTTGAGGATTAGATGAGAAATGTCTGTAAGTACTTGGCTCAGACAGGCACACGTGTTGTTCCCTTGTTAATCTAGCTCTCTTTCTCTGTTTAGTTTATTGCTCTTCAGGCTGTGGGAATTGACTCTTTGCAGGGGGTGAAGGGGTTGGGGTGGGGAGAAGAGGAGGCAAAATAATGTTATTGAGGAGAACTTCCCCTTTCAGAATCTCAGAGAGGAATCTTGGGAATCTCCACTAATTTCCTCTTCCAACTAGCTTTGTGTGCAGCCGCTAGGATAATGCTGCTCCCCAGGAATCTCAGGCCTAGTATGCAGATGGTTTCAGGGGAATTCAGCATTTATAAGCTTTAAAGCCCTGTAGGCCCCCTCTGCGTGCTGCTCTACCTCTTGTCATGCTATCTTCTGGCAGGTGAATCAGACCCCAGTAATTCTGGGGCACATGGTTGCTGTGTCTGATTTCAGGGAAACCCTAAAGAGCAACACATTAGGAATTATTAATACATAAATAGATTAAATGAACTGTTCAGCCATAACCTTGCACCTAATCATTTGACTGTCTTTTGCTTTGTAAGCATTTTTCTGTCCTGAGGAACTCAAAATGATAAAATGGCCCTGGCTAAAAACAAGTGAGCCTTTGCCTAACAGCTTTTCCTCTCTGCAGGGACAGCACAGCCTGGGGTTGCTAGTGTCTGCACAAATGCAGCAGCTGACAAGGCAAAGGAAGCAGAGGCTGACTTTTAATGGCTTATATTTTTCTAGGTTTTTAAAGGGCTTTAACCCATTAGCTGCCCAAATTAAAGATTTTTATGCAATAACTTTCAATAAAAATATACTCACAACCAAATAGATAAGTAAACAAACATCTCTGCCCCAGCAGAGATGTTTGTTTGGATGTTTGTTTGCTTGGATGGGCTCTGAATAGCTTGGGTATTTTTTTTGCTTCTGCCTATCAAAGGATTGGGGCAATTTTTTTTGAAAGACTGAACCCTTGAGATATTAAGTAAATGACCTTTTTACATTTCCTGTGGTATACTGCCCCCTCAGTGTTCACTGCACTGTGGCCCCTACAAAGTCATTGCATAAAATAACTATTTCTTTTGTTTTAATTGTTTTTTTATCTCAGCACATCACGGGGATAAAAATGTTTAGGTTACGTATATTGCCCTTGCTCCACCCGAGTCAGAGCTTCAAGCGTGTCCATCCCCCAGACGGTGAGCACCGCACCCATTAGGTGTGAATATACCCATCCCCTCCTCCCCACTCCCATCTTCCCAACACTTGATGAATGTTATTACTATGTATACACTTAAGTGTTGATCAGTTAATACCAATTTGACCGTGAATACATGTGGTGCTTGTTTTTTCATTCTTGGGATACTTCACTTAGTAGAATGGGCTCCAGCTCTATCCAGGATAATACAAGAGGTACTATTTCATCACAGAGTAAATGAATATGAAGTAATGGAAATAGCACCACTCCAAAAGTTGGGAATCTTAGAGACTCTTTTCTGCCAACTAGCTGTGTGGCTCTGAATGTGTTTCCTTTTTTTTTTTTTTTTTTTTGAGACAGAGTCTCACTGTGTTGCCCAGGCTAGAGTGCCTGGGACTACAGGCATGCACCACCATGCCCAGATAATTTTTTCTATATATTTTTAGTTGTCCAATTAATTTCTTTCTAATTTTAGTAGAGTCGGGATCTCGCTCTTGCTCAGGCTGGTTTCGAACTCCTGAGCTCAAACAATCTGCCCGCCTCGGCCTCCCAGAGAGCTAAGATTACAGGCGTGAGCCACTGCGCCCGGCCTGGATGTGTTTCTTGTTTCCTCTGTGCCTCATATACAAAAAAATCTTATCAGATGATCTCTGAGGTTTTCTCTAGATATAGCATTTACTACAAATCTGGTAAATTGCAAGTATATAATCACACATTCTTCTTTCGACGTTGGCTTGCATTGAAGCATTGCTAGTCCCATCTAAGTCCTCCTTGTTTCACTTACAAGTTAGCCAGCACTTCTTATAGCCTAACCTGTTGAGTCTTCCAGTCTTTTCAAATGTTTTCTGATCCTGTTATTCCAGAGGAAACAAGGTCCTTGAATTGTGGGTCCTAGTTGATTGTTGTTCCTTGATTTAAAGTATGAACTTTTTTCTTAGGGGTAATATGAACCTGGAGTGAGCCATGTCCCTGAGAACTATTCCAAAATTTTTCCGAGCTATTATTGCACCGACCTGGTCACACAGAATGGGTTCTCCTGAGCCTTCTGCCTAAGGATTCAAGTTTTCATAATTTAAAAAAAAATCTTTATTTTGCCACCAAAGACTCTCCAAACCATGTGCTTGGTCTTTCTCAAACACATAGTAGTGCTAATCATTATTTCAGCCTTAGGATATGGGTTAATCATCTGCATATGACTTTTGAAAGAGTTTTTGTTTCCCATTAGTGTTTCAGCCAATTAGGATGTGTTTATTTGGGGCTGTTCAATTAAATGTTTTGATAATATGTGCCTATTAATTAATCAGATTGTGTCCAGGGTTTGGAATGAGGAAAATGACCAGTTCTATTCTTTATACTTTGCATTTTAGGTACCTGTGGAAAAGTTAGGAATAAACAGCCAGTGAACAGCTAGACACTCTGGATGTATAGCCCAGAAGGGTACTGTAACTGAAAATACAGATCTGGGATTTGTCAGTTCATAGATGATAATTGAAGCATGGAAGTGAATAACATCAATTATGAAAACATATAGGATGAGAATAAAATAGGGTTGAGAATGGAGCCCTGGGAAACACTAAAGTTTAAGAAGGAGGAAGAGGGATGTTAGGGCGATCTGGCTGCGACATCTGCCACTCCATTGATCTCCAGGGTTGATTCAGTTGATCTGGCTGGCTAAGTGAGTGTCTCCTTCCTCCCTCACTGCTCCACACATGTCCCTCCCGAAGCTGCTTCTTCGGGAGAAGAGAACGACCTTCCCCCATAGAGGAGGACCATTCTTCGGTCAAGGATATATAAGTAGCTGCGCTCCCCTGCTAGAACCCCCAAACAAGCTCTCAAAAAGGAGGAAGAGGAGCTTTTAAAAGGAGATGGAGAAAGAAAGGTTTAAGAGATAGATGGCCAACTAAGGGAGTGCAATGTAAAGGAAAGCAAAGGAATAGGAAATTTCCAAAAAGAGAAAGTAGTTAATGACTGTGAAAGACAACTGAAAGATCACATGTATTTTACTTGGATATTACCAGAAGCCTCTTTGTGAGGAGGTTATATCATTTTAGTGAAAGTAATTGCAATGAGAAGCTCATCAATTACTAATTATTTTCTGATTAAGTTATTAGTAAATGTAGTTAACATGATTAATCTGATAAATTTTGAGTGAAAACAGCACTAAGATTTCAGTAGGGTATAGAAAACGGAGTATGAAGTATGGTGATGATTGTCACAGTTAATTTAATTTCTTTAAGATAGAAATATTGGTAGAGTATTAAAATATGTGGCATTTCCCCTGCTTTCTACTAATTGAAGATAAGTCCATAAAATGTTGAAGCACCCACTTCTTTCTGTACTTAGGAGATCTATCTTTGGTTTATTAACTTTCTTAAAGATTGAGGCATATACATTTTAGAAGTTTTTCAGCATCTTTATAACTTCATTCAGGAATTAAGATCATTCTAAGATTGCCATCTTAGACTTTTGACTTTTATTTCTTAAAATTGTCTCCAGGATGTTAAAAAGCTGATTAACTTCACTAATTAGGCAAAACAACAACGTTGGATGCTGGATTGTCATCAAATAAGTGATGTGAGGACACAGTAGGGTGTAGAGGTTGCAATCTCAGTGTCTAGTGAAATAGTGGTAATGGCAGAGTAAGGACCAGCTAAAATCCATCCTTCCATAAAAGCAATGAAGACACTGGCAAAAATTGTCAGAATTATCTTTTTCAGAATTTGAAAATTAACCAAAGTCTTTCATTAATCCAGGAAGCATACATTCAAGAAAAATGGCTGAAACACAATAAGAGCAGTGAGTTTTGTGGCATTTTAACTTGCTCCTTTCTTTTCACTTTTCCCCAGCTCTGCAAAGACCTTGAAAACCAATAACTGACAATCAAGGCAAAAACCAGCAACCTATCAGCAACTGGGGGATGGTGATGGTGGGAGAGATAATGGAGTTGGAACCTATTCCCAGAGAATTGTCATTATCTGACCTGTTTGGTGGTTCCCTGGAAGACCCAACTCATGAGGCTTACCTTTATGTGATTTGAGTTGCCCAGTGAAAATAGCCTTTTACCCAGAGAATTTGTCAAAACAATCAGCAACAATTGTTTAACATCATGGCTACAGCCTCCACTATGAGACGGTAGATAATAGCTAGGGCAAACAATAAGCTAATAAAAAACATTAAAAGGAAAACTGCCAAATAAGATGTCCTTAGGGGGCTTTCAAAAGTGATTTTGAGAAGTGCTGGCTTGCATAAATAAACAAGCTGATTCAAAAATTTATATGGAAATTCAAGGAACTCAGAATATCCAAAACAATGTTAAAAAAACAAATTTGGAAGATTACACTTTCCAATTTCAAAACTACTACAAAAAGCAATAATCAAGGTAGTGTGGTATTGGCATGAGGATAAACATATTTATCTATGGAATAGAATTGATAGTCCAGATATACACCCATTAATTTATGGTCAATTGTTTCTTGACAAGTGTGCTAATACAATTCGATGGTGAAAGTTTATAGTCTTTTTCATAAAACAGTACTGGGACAAATGGATATCCACCTGTAAAAGAATGAATTTAGCCCTCTATCTCACCCCATATACATAAATTAACACAAATTAAATCAAAGTCCTAAATATAAAAGCAAATACTATAAAATTCTTACAATAAAACACAAGTTTAAATATTTATAACCTAGAATTAGGCAGCAGTTTCTTAGATATGACACCTAAAGCACGAGAAACTAAAACATAGACAAATTGAACTGCATCAAAATTGAATTATTTTGTGGATCAAAGGACACTATAAATAAAGTTATAAGACATCCTACAGAATGTTAGAAATTATTTGTAAATCATATATCTTATAAGGATTTTATATTGGGAATATATGAAGAACTGTTCACAACTCAACAATAAGAGATAAATAACTCAATTTAAAAATGGACTTGAATGGATTTGAATAAACATTTCTCCAAAGAAGATATACAAATGGAAAATAAGCACAGGAAACATGCTCAATATCATTAGATACAAAGGAAATGCAAATCAAAACCATAGTGAGATACCACATCACCCATGCTGGGATGGCCATAATAAAAAACATAGATAATAACAAGTGCTGGCCAAGATGTGGAGAAATATGCATTCCTTGTGGGAATATAAAATGGTGTAGCCACTTCGGAAAATAGTTTTGTGCTTCTTCAAAATGTTAAACAGAGTTATACAACCCAACATTTCCACTCTCAGGTATATACACAAGAAATTTGAAAACATGTTTACACAAAAACTTGCATGTTAGCAGGCCTTATTCATAATAGCCAAAAAAATGGGAAAATCAAACATTCATCAACAGATGAATAATTAAACAAAATGTGCTATATCTATTCAATAGAGTACTATTCAGCCACAAAGAAATGAGGTACTGATACATAATACAACATGGATGGACTTTGAAAACATTATGCTAAGTGAAAGGAACCAGAGACAAAAAGCCACATTTTGTATTTTTCCACTTACATAAAATGCTCAATGTAGGCAAGTTCATGGAGATAAAAAGTATATGACTGGCTGCTAAAGTAAAGGGGGAGGAGGGAACGGGAAATGGTGAAGAACTGCTAATATATTTGGGGGTTCTTTCTGGGGTGACAAATAATCTGTACTTATCATAGATAGTGTTGATGATGGCATAACCTTGTGAATATACTGAGAACTACTAAACTATATACTTTAACTGGTGAGTTTATGGTATGCAGATTGTATCTCAATTTTTTTAAAAAAAGTATAAGATAAACTTTTTCATTTCCTTTGGATATATACCTTTAAATAAGATTGCTGGGTCATATGATAGTTCTATTTTTAATTTTGGAAGAACCTCCATACTGTTTTCCATAGTGGCTATACTGATTTACATTACCACCAACAGTGTTCAAGGTCCCCTTTTCTCCACATTCTCACCAACATTTTTTATCTTTTGTCTTTTGGATAGTAGCCATTCTAACAGGTGTGAGATGATATTTCACTGTGGTTTTAATTTGCATTTCCCTGCTGATTAGTGATATTAAGCATTTTTTTGTATCACTCTTGTCCATTCATATGTCTTCTTTTGAGAAATGTCTATTCAGGTTCTATGCCTGTTTTTAAATTGGGTTATTTACTTTTTTAACTATTGAGTTGTTTGAGTTCTCTATATATTTTGTTTTATTTTATATTTTATTTCAGCATATTATGGGGGTACAAATGTTTAGATTAGATATCAACTGCTTATCAGGCATATGGTTTGCAAATATTTTCTCCCATTCTGAAGGTAGTCTTTTGACTCTGTTGATTGTTTCCTTTGCTGTGCAGAGCTTTTTAGTTTGATGTAATCCCATTCATCTATTTTTGTTTTCATGCCTGTGCTTTTGGATCATATCCAAAAAATCATTTCACATACCAATGTCATGAATCTTTCCCCTATGTGTTCTTCTAATAATTGTACAGTTTGAAGCCTTATGTTTAAGTCTTTAATCTATTTTGAGTTGATTTTTTATCTGGTATAAGATAAGGGTCAAATTTCATTCTAGATATTAGAGATATCTATTTGCACTCCCATGTTCATTGCAGCATTATTCACAATAGCCAAGATATGGAATCAATCTAAGTGTCTGTCAATGGATGAATGGATAAAAGAAATATGGTATATATACACAATGGAATATCATTCAGTCTTACAAAGAAGGAAATCCTGTCATTTGTGACAGCATGAATGAACCCAGAGGACATTATGTTAAATGAAATAAGACAGGCACAGAAAGACAAATACCACATGATCTCACTTACATATGAAATATGAAAAAGTTGAACACAGAAATAGAAGAGAATGGCAGTTATCACAAGCTGGGAGGTTTGGGAATTGGGGAGATGTTGGTTAAAGATTACAAAATTTCAGTCATATTGAAGGAATAAATTCAAGAGCTTTATTGTATAACATGGTGACTATAGTTAATAACACGGCAATGTATTATATTCTTGAAAATTGCTGAGAGAGTAGATTTTAAGTGATCTCACCACAAATGATAAAAGAATAATGTAAAATATTTATCTTAATTCCTTGTAATCTTACCTTTTGTGAAGTTGACTCTATGCAATATTCATATAAACACTCCATCTTTCTTATGCTTAATGTGTTCTTGGAATATATTTTCTTTACCTTTTAGCTTATCAGTCTTTGTGCTAAAAATGGACATGTTGCATTCAGTCTATATAGTTAAGGTTTACTTTTCTATCTAGTTTGAAAATAAATAATTTTTATTTGGAGAGTTTAGAGCATTAACATTTCATGTAATTATCCATATGGTTGAGTTTAAATCTATCATCTTGCTGCTATTTTTCTTTGTCCAATCCATTCTTTGTTTCTTTTTTCTTCTTTATTTATCTTCATTTGGATTAGTTGTGTTAAAAAAATTTCATTTTATTGCCACTATTGACTTATTAGTTATACTCTGAGTCACTGTTCTGAAACAGGGTAGAAGTGACACCCATGACCTATGAGCAGGGCACTAGGTTGGGGTGGCAGCCTCCGGTTTTCTTGTCTTGCTTCTTCTAATGTTGAACCTCTGTCCTGCAAGCAGGGTGGGGTGAAGGAAACCATAGTCTCAGTGTTCTTGGCCTGCCACACATGGGATATAGCCTCTACCCTATGAGTCAGGGCTGGGTAGAAGAAAGGAGCCCATGATCTATCAGCCACACTTGCCAGGAATTTATCTACTGCAACTTGGAACTGGAAGGAATTAAAAATGCTGGTAGCCTGCTCCTCTCAGTAAGATATCATGTCCTTTCACTGGGAGCTGAGGAGAGAGGGATCCCTGTCATCTTGGCCACACTCACTCAGAGTGTAGCCTCCATCATCCTGAGTTGGAAGGAGGAGGGTTGGGGAAAGTCATGGCACAAGTGCCAGAGATTCTCTCTGTTCTTACTATTTCATTTATTTTATTGAATATATATGTTACCTTATTTGCTGTATGCCCTTATAACCATTTTCAGAGACTTTAAATGATGTTTATTTTTTTCTTTTTTTTATTTCAGCATACTATGGGGGTACAGATGTTTAGGTTACGTATGTTGCCCTTGCCCACTCCCCCCCCCCCACTAAATCCGAGTTTCAAATATGTCCATTTTTTGGGTGGTGAGCATTGCCCTCTTTGTGTATGCATATACTCGTCCCCTCTCCCTCTTCCTCCCTCCCCCCTCCTCCCTGCCCAACATCCAATAGATGTTATTCTTATGTGTGCACTTATGTGTTGATCAGTTAATACCAATTTGATGGTGAGTACATGTGGTGCTTGTCTTTCCATTCTTGGGATACCTCACTTAGTAGAATGTGTTCCAGCTCTATCCAGGAGTATACAAGAGGTGCCATATCACCATTGTTTCTTAAAGCTGAATAATACTCCATGGTATACATAGACCACATTTTGTTAATCCACTCATGTATTGATGGACACTTGGGTTGTTTCCACATCTTTGCAATTGTGAATTGTGCTGCTATAAACATTCAGGTGCAGATTTTTTTTTATAGAATGTCTTCTGTTCTTTTGGGTAGATGTCCAGTAATGGGATTGCTGGATCAAATGGTACTTCTACTTGTATCTCTTTAAGATATCTCCATATTGCTTTCCACAGAGGTTGCACTAGTTTGCAGTCCCACCAACAGTGCATGAGTGTTCCTATCTCTCCGCATCCACGCCAACATTTATTGTTGTGGGACTTTTTGATAAAGGCCAGTCTCACTGGAGATAAGTGATATCTCA
>CAUYSK010109018.1:0-53104 GCA_963575035.1 Avahi laniger | reverse complement strand
TGGAGATGTGACCTTGAACCATTAGCCTCGAGGTGACCCCTGCCATCTATTCTTCCTGGCAGCACCTGATTGCTTGGGGTTTGCAATACCCAGCGCAGTTTCTGCGTCCTGCCCCGCATCCCGCCTGCGGCAGAAGACTTCACTGACGCGGCTTCGTTCTTTCCTGTCTGCACCTGCCCACCAGTCTGGGGGGGGGGGCCTGGGTCCTCCTCAGCAGACGCTGCTGGAGAGACGAGGCCCTGTGATTGCAGCTGTCGTGATGATGCAGGTAAGAGGCAGAGGAAGCATCAGCCGTGGCCAGTCCCACCAGACATTGCATGAACCGCACCAGTGCCCTTGCTTTGCTTTAAAATCTTAGTGTAGAGCAGACTCCACTAACTGGAATCTTCCATGGATGTGATGTTCTGCCCGGGGCCGGCTGTCTGTCTCTCAGCAGCCAGAGGGCCTGCCCAGATTCTACTGCATTGTAATTTCATAGCTATAAACACTTGGATGCATTTAAAGGGACAGCTCCTTTTAAAAACCCCACATTTCTCAAATGAGGACACAAATCACAAACTTTTCATCATGGGGTAACAAAAGTGGCCTCTTATCCTCCCTTGGCCCACTCCACACTGCAGTCCAGTTTCAGGATGGTGATATGAAAAAGTAAAACAACACGGGTAGCTGAGAACCACAGACACGAGTTATTGGGCTGGTGGGTGTTGACTTCATAATGAACCCAAAGTCGAGCCCCAAGTTGAAGGTTAAGAAAACAGGGAAAGACAGATGGGCCAGGAAACACGAAGACAGGATATGACTGCTGAGGGCAGAGAGGGAAACAGTTCCTTAGAATTTTAATAACAACATTAGCTTTTACCTTTATCAAGTGCTTGCTGTGTACATTTCACACGTGGTCCTCTTTAATCCTTACAACAACCATGAGATGGGATTATTAATTCCATTTCACTTATAAGAAAACCAAGGTTTATTCTTTTTTTTGAAAATTGTGGTTTAGAGAGATTAAGACCCTGGTGGAAGCATGACGCAAATCTAGAGGGTGTGAGTCCAGGGTGAGCTTGTAAACGCTGCGCTCACTGTGGACTCTGAGGGAGCCAAAGAAGGAGGTCGCAACCGATTAGGAAAATAGTTTTGAAAATTCTGGGTTCATCAAAGTGAAACAGGTTGGATATTATGTCTGTTTGTTTTTTGCTGCAGGACTTCTCAGGACCTTTAATATGCTATTGTGCTTTGTGAGTATTCACAAAGGAGAACAATTATGCAGTGCTTCTCGAATATCTTTGAGCACAGAGCACATTTCTCATAGAGCATCTTAGGGTTCAGGGTCCCTCAAAACGCATTTTGTGAAATTTCATTTCACTGCACTTGGGCCAAGCCGCAGCTCCTAGGTGTGGCTTGACCTGTGGGGCGGGGGGTGAGTGTGTGGCTGAGATAAATTCACTACCGTCTGCTATCCTGCACTGCGATTGTGGAGGAGCTTGGCTGTGTCTCCAGATTCTGGGCCTGGCGACTCCAGCCCAGCCTCCCCAGGAACTCTGAAGCAGGTGAGAAGACGGGCAGTGGTGGAAGAGAAGGAACAAAGAGACAGAAACTGATGGAGAGACAGAGCCTTTGAAAGATGGCTTTTATTTTCACACAGGGTTTATGTAGTTGCAATTTCCTTAAAAAGTATTTTACATTCAATTTCAGGCAAAATACCCAACAACTGAAACGGAGAGAAATGTGTGTCCAACGGTGGATGGCATTTTAGTATAGACAAGAATAAATCCACATACACAGACTACGAATAGACCGCAAACTGGGAAGGGAAGTCTGGATGAGAGTGGTTATCGGTAGGCAAATTATGCAAAGTGCTCATAATTTATGTTTATTTTGATTTTCTATCCTTCTGCTAGAAACATCTGCTGTTTTTATACTGCTACAAGCAGGGCCGGCTGCAACATGAGCCCAGTGCAAAATGAAAATGCAGGGCTCCTTTTTCACACAGTGGGACAAAGTGCCCTTACATGCATGGAAACAGAGAGCTTGTCCCTTTCCGCTGCAGTCTCTCAACGTACCAATTGCTTTTTATTTGCTATTTAAAGTGTAACATGGCTGAGCGTGGTGGCTCACACCTGTAATCCTAGCACTCTGGGAGGCCGAGGCGGGAAGATTGCTTGAGCTCAGGAGTTCAAGACCAGCCTGAGCAAGAGTGAGACCCCGTCTCCACTAAACACAGAAAAATCAGCTGTCTTGGTGCACACCTATAGGCCCAGCTACTCAGGAGGCTGAGGCAGGAGGATAGTGTGAGCCCAGGAGTTTGAGGTTGCTGTGAGTTATAATGACACCACAGCACCCTACCCAGGGGTGACAGAGCAAGACTCTGTCTCAACAAAAAAAGTGGATAAATAAATAAAAATAAAGAGCAATGAAGTAAGTTAAGAGTAACTAACTAAGTAAAGAAAAATTAAGATTTTAAATTATAAGCATGAATTTTGCTATTCTGTTTACACAATGTCAGTTTTAAATGCAGATTATTAAACTGAGAGCAGCGCCCTGCTGAGCGCAGGACTCTGTGTGGCTGTGCAGATCACATGCCTGTGAAGCCAGGCTTGGCTGCAGGCCAAGAAGAAGCACGACTTTTGTTTTACAGTTTTCAAGCCGCCGACTCTGTGGGCTTCGGACAGTGCCATCGGGCGTCTGACATTTTCAGTGTTTCTCCTGTGGGAAGTTGCGGTATATTCTTGACTGCCAGAGTCCACCGTTGAAAGATTATAAAGACCGGTTTATTAGACAGAGGAAAAAAAGTCAGCAAGAAAAATGTTTCCCTTGCACTTCTTGAAGCTGTAAATGTCACTGCTCGTTGTGAGGAAATGTTCCCAGGGTGAGGTGTGATAAACCAATTGGGCAGCCTCAGGCGAGGCGTGTTCTAAACATATACCGGAGATGTTTCTGGTGGCTTCAGGGCCAAAGGCATCGTACCAGGTGAGAGGCTGGGAAACGTTTCCTTGGGAGAGAACAGAAACACCACCCTTCCCGGACCTCGTCAACAGAGCCATTTCCCTTCCAGAGCTGCGCCGTGACCGAGTGAGGGCAGTTTGTCTGCCTTTCCCTCTGTCCCTGCACGGCTGTGACCCGTGCAAGTATATGGATGCCTTATGCCTTACACAGAATAACCTTCCCACCTACAGGTGCCTGCTTGTCTATGGAATCACCACTTACGATCCTCACAACAACTTTATGAGGCTTACGTTATTATCCCCATTTTCCTGATAAATAAACTGAGACTTCAGAAGATGAGGGGATTGACAGAGGTCACCCAGCCAGAGTAGGTTTCCCTGAGCCTGGAGGCCAGGCCTGGCTGGCACAAAGTGTGTCCTGACTGTCAATATTTCCCTGCCTCCGTGGAGCATCCTGAGCCCCTGCTTTCTGAAGCCAGGTCCTGGCCCGGAATCCCGGCGCAGGCTTTGGATCTAGCGGCTGGTCTCCCAGGGGCTGAGGATTTTGCTAGATACCACGTGTGCATGGTCACTCACAAACACAAACTTGGTGTAAATAGGAATCTTTGGAGTCTGGGCACATCTCTTTGAATACGCTTCATGGCAGCAAATCTTTTTCTCTGAAAGTCTATTCGATTTTTAGATGTGAATGGAAATCATTGGGAGCCTGATAGCTTAGTGGGCTGTGAGTTTATGCAGTGGGTGCAGTGGTAAAACGGGTGGGCAGGCAGGGGAAGGCACGAGCGGAGGACTGGGGCCGCGCGGATGTGTCCTGCTGCCTGCCTGAGTCGGCCTCCTGCTGGGTACGGCTCTCCTTGCGCTCGCCTTGTGGTGGCCAGGCCGTAGGCGGGTATCATTATCCCCGCGTTCCAGGGGAGAAACCAGGGACAAAAGAGATGAGGTCACAATCTTCACTAGTTAGTGGCAAAACTGGAATTGCAATCTAATTTGCCTTAAGGGAATGAGAGTTTTTCTTTGGTCAAAAAATAAAAAGAAAGAAAGAAAGAAATTTGTGTCTGCGAAGCAATGAGATGACCTTCTAATCGGGCTCCCAGAGCTGGCTCCGCAGATAACTCTAAACCCTGAATCTGAATATGCGCTGAGAAACCGCAGCAGCGCGACGGGAAGAGTCAGGCTCCCGAGGAGACGGCGACGGGAGCAAACCGCCGGCGCTGCCCGTTTCAACGCTCTGGGCGCAGTTCCTGGAACCCGGGATCTCGGCTCCACGACGAGCCCCGGAGCACGCGTGTTGCGCACCCTCGTCCCAGGGAGGCACGACCAGCCCCAGTGACGGGCAGTGACTTGCTGGGGATCACACGGTGACTTCGGTGACTTCGCGCCGGAGCCTTGACTGCAACCCGGGCGCTGTTCCACGCGCACTGCTCCTCCCCTCGCCTCCCTCCCTTACGGACCCAGCGGCTCCCCAACAACAAGAGGAACCGTTTTTAGAGAACTTTCTATGTGTCGGACACTTAAAGGGCGTTGTCTTATTAAGCTTTCAAGGAAGCCTTATGGGTGAGGAATTACCATTTCCACTTCATAGATAATAGAGCCGAGGCCCGGAGAAATTAAAAAACAGGGCCAAGTTAGAGAGTTAGGAAATAGAGGCCCCGGGGTTTGAACCCAGGTCTGCCCAGCTCCAGGTGCCATGTGTTTAGCAGTATCCAACATTGCCTCCTCCTTCTCCCTCTTCCTCCCCTGTCCCATAGGAGCCCAGCAGACAGATTCCCAGAAAAAGGCACATTTCACTCCAACCCACCCTCCCTCCAGCTAGTCACTTCCCCTCTTTCGTGTTTATCAACACAAATAGCCTGTCCTCCCCGCTTGTTTTGTTGGAAGCCAACCTTATTCCCTGGGAACCCTGAGGAACAATGGGCTGTTAGCCGAGCCCCATCCTGGACCGCTTCCTCAGCTTCCCCTGCTCACGCTCGCCCACCAGAGGCTGTCCGAGAAGTGCGTCAGCCACTTGTTTACTTGCTTTTCCTGCCTGGGCCCGGGGGTTGGCGGTCTGTTGGCTGTTTCTTCCCCCTGGAGGTTCTCCTGAGGTGAGCTTTGATCTGCAGAGGGAAGGGCAACGGGAAGGCGGCAGAGATGCTGAGAGTGGGGCGGCATCTGACTCATCGTAGGAAAGGAAGCCAAACAGGTCCTCTCTTACAGAAACCAGCGAGGATGCTGGCGAGAACTGCGCGCCCCTGCCCGTGCCTGGGTGGGGGTCCTCCTTTTCCCCGGGACAGAACTGTAAAAGGAATAAACATTCCATAAGCCAGAGGCAAATCTCCCGGCCCTTTCTATACTGAGCTAGCAGTGTAATCACGGCATCTTACACCAATGTCTAACCTTTGCGCAAAACGCCAGGGCTGCAGACCCTTCCTTGGAGGGAGATGTTTTTAGATGAGCAAGCCCCCCGGCCTCACTGCACAGTCTCATTTGAGAGTGGACGTGAGAACTTCTCTGGAACACTTCCCGAAATACCGCCCTCTTAGAGAGCTCCCTATTTGGGCTTCTACAGACTTTCTGGTCCTCAAAATCCATAATAACATGAGAAAGTACCACTGGACAGGGACACAGAAATGTTCAAATAATGTAGCAGTCAGGGTCCTGGCAAGGGATGAAAGGTCGTGCACTCAAAAGGGCTTAACTGAAGAGAATTTAATAGGGGACTGTTTATAGGGGTGTGGGTGGGGTTAGGAGAACCAGCAAGTGACGGTGGGGCCAGGAAGCGGAAGGGGAGAAATATTCTTCACCCCTCTTTCCTCCTGCCCTCCAATCTCCTGCCAGCAACTCCTACTGGCAAAATCCAGCTAAAAGCCAAAGAACGGGGAGCTGGGGATGTGCCCGTGGGAAGGGCGGAGATCGGATCGGACCGGCAAAGCCACCTGCCCTCTGGCTAACAGCCGAGGGATGTCCTAAACGCCTTCTCTGCGCAGCTGCCTTTCATGGACTTCAGGTCATTGCAAAAGGATTCTCACCGCCGTGAAACCACCTGCAAACTGGTTAGAAGAGCCTCAGCATCGTGCTGCTGGTTGGGTGTTATAATGTTATTCCTGCCGCCTCCCGATGAGGGCTCTGGAAGGGGAGAACCCTGTGCCCTTTTGCTAGCTCCCTCTGTCCAAGGCCCAGATAGCTCACGTGAACGTATGTTCTCATTACTTTACAAGGTAGCTTTGCTTTGGTGTCTTCTTGGTGCCTAGATTTTTATTGTGAAGTGCATCTCGTAGATATAGCAGAGTATTTTAAACATATGTGGAGTTGAAAATATCTAACTCCTATGTACTTAACACAGAATTAAGAAATTGAACACTAACCAGTACCTTAGAACTCCTCCAAATGCCCCTCTCTAAATAAAACCTCCGACCTCCTCCCCGGAGATAACCACTATCTTGACTTTCCGTACTAATCATTATCTTGACTTTCTTTATCGTTTTACACCTAGGTAAAACCATGTGTACTGAACGGAAGCACCCATCTGGCTGAGAGCGACAGGGCAAAGTTGCCACGTGGATAAAGGTGCCCAGGAGAGAGAATCTAAACCGAGTGTCTGGGTAATCTGGTTTCCGCCTCCCCCGGAGTTTCCAAGAGCCCCTTCTGGGGAAATAGGTGGGCAAGGTCATGAGCGGACCTTAGGAAACACAGAGCTCACCAGAGCTCAGCGCGTGGCAGGGCCGCTGTGTGGGCTGGGCGCTGAGTGATAAGAGCAATATGTTCCAGAGTACAGGTCCCCACGCTCTGAATCTTCTGCCTCGCGGTGGCCTGCCATTGGCTTCTGCAGAAGATCGAAGAAGAGCATTTCGGTGGGTGAAATGAGCATCCCAAGCTGATCCAAAAGCAGGCCATAGCGGGAAAAGCAGCAACCTCATCAGGAGCGATTAAGACAAAACAGGTCGTCTCAGCCAGACTCTCCCGGGAATCCTGTCCTCCCGTTTTAAAACATGAATCGACAGCAGCGGGGGTCTTGGTGACGATGGTCTCAGCATATCTATTTCTTAAGATGCTCTGCTCCGCTCTTGTCTGGCTGCCCTCCGCGCCTGGTGGGCAGCTGCCAGCACCTTTCCTTCCACCCCTCGGGCTGGAGCTCATATTTTCTGCATTCAGTGCTTTTCACTGTCTTGGTTTACTATCTCTTTTTTACAGAGCGGATCAGCTAGTGAGTTCCTGAGGAAGGGTGCATGGGGAGAGAAATTTGTTGAGACTCTGCAGGCCTAGAGGCATTTTTATTCTGTAGCACTTGATTTATAGTTGGGCCAGCTATAGATGCGGGCTCATTTTTCCATCAGTGTTTCAAAGGCGTTTCTCCATTGTCTTCTTGCTTCACGTATTACTGTTGGGAAATCTGAGGCCATTCTGATTCCAGATCCTCACCATTCTCTCTGGTAACTTGCAGGGTCTTTTCTTTGCCCCCACTGATCTGAAATTTGACAGTGACGTATGTGCCGTGTGAGTTTTCCTCTTTCTGTCGTTTGTTAGGCCGGCTACTTGGTGGGTCCTTTCAATCCATTCTGGGAAATTTCTTGCATTATTTCTATGATAATTTCCTCCCTTTCCCCATTTTCTCTGTTCTCTCTTTTTAGAACTTCCATTATGCTAATGTGGAACCTTCATGACTGGTCATCTGCTCTTTTTCACCTGTTTTCTCTTAGTTTCCTTCTATACATTTTTGTCCTTTGGTGAGAGGAGGTGGAGATGACGTGAGATTTCCTCCATGGGTCTTCCTTCTCATTTGTCATTTCCCTTTTTCATTTTCAAGAGCCTTGTATTCTCAGGTGTTCATTTTTTATAGAACCCTGTTCTTGTTTCCTGGAAGTTTTTCTTTAACTTCTTTACAAATATTAATTATAAAATTTACTTGGGAAATTTCATTTCCCTGTATAGTTTTCGTTTCTTACCAATTTGTTTTTTTTTCTTTTATCTCTTTCTCTCATGTTAGAGCCTTTCCTTAGATGTAAAACTTGGATATATGTTCATGATAATGAATGAGAAGCTAAAAAAAAAAAACAGAAACAAAAAAAACCCCAACTAATTGGAAGTTCTCAGCAAGTGGGTGGGGTCTGTCACCTTTGAACTTCAAAGTAGGGTTATTTGGCTGGGCTGTTTGCTGGGAAAATACCCAATATTTTTAGGCATTTATTCTTCAGATGGTCGATTACCCAGGGAATGGTCTTCCAGTATCCTGCTGTGAGAGCAGGGGTCTGGATGCTTACGTACTGGGAGCCAAGGTGGAAATGACGTGGGCATTATAACTGCGATTCAGTTCTACTCCAGAGCACTGTTTCTAATCAAGGCCCCAAGAATGGGAGGTGGAAAGGGCACCATCAATCTGTGTCTAGGAGACCTGTTGACACCTTGCTTTCCACCAGGCTTGCCTTTGCTGCAGTAGAAAATTGAGCAAACAATGAGATAGGAAAGAACAAGCAAGAATTTGCCGAGTATTTCCCTGATTAGGCAACACCTTCCATTCTTGGTAGGTACATGTGCTTGAGTTCATTTTGCAGTTGAGTAAAAAACTGCCAGAGAGATTAAATTAACTGACCCAACGTTAGACAGCTATTAAGCAGCAGAGTTAAGATTTACATCCCAGTCTGTTTGATTCCAAAGCCCTTTATTATTATTTTATTTTAAATAGTATTTTAATACAAAATTAATGATTATAGATATCTCAGAAAATATATAAAGTTTCAAATAAAATTTTAAAAACAATTATAAGGCCACCAAAACACTGTAATATTCTTTCAACAGGAATGCACCATAATTTATAATAATAATTTATCATTTATTTGATTCTCCTCCCATTTGGGTCATTTAAATTGGTAAACCCATGCTCTTTCCACTGCACGGCATCAGCCAAGAGCAGGAGGCACAGGCAGGTGCTCAGGTTGAGATGCTGATTAAAGGGGGTCAGATGGACATGGTTCAGTACCCTGGAGAGCTCCCCGGCAGTAACATTGCCTGATGCACTCAGCAGAACCCTGGCTGGGAGCTTTAGGATTCTGAACTGCTTCTCCAGAATGGAATGTTAAAAGAGACCATACACAGCTGGGGTGTCTCTGGGAGATTCATCCTCACCACTCTCTTGGTCCGAAGAGCTCTGTGGGAGTGTGCCAGGATCCTCTCTCACCGTTCCACCTTTTCTCATGCTGTCCTCTCAGCTAGGAATGCCCGGCTAATTTCTACTCACCATCTAATATTCCATTTAATCATTAATTTTCTCCAAAAAGCTATCTGAGCTCCCTCAATCTTCATCATCAATGATTTTCTTCCTTCCTTCCTCTGCACCTCTCTTGGTCGTTATATGTGCCACATTAGATCATAGTTATCTGTCCTCCTGATTGGACTATGAATTCCTTGAGGCAGGGATTGAGTTTCAGTTATTTTTGGTTCCAGTAAGTACTCAATAAATAATATAAAACATTCAATAAAGGAGTTCATTTTCTGTAGGCAATGAAGAGCTATTGCAGGTGGCTTTCGACCAGGGGAAATTTTGCTCCTCAAGAGACGTTTGTCAATGTTTGGAAATAATTTTTTTGCTGTTGCAACTGAGGGGGCAGATGCTCCTGGCATATGGTGGGTAGAGACCACAGATACTTCTAAACATCTGACAATACACATGACAGCCCTTACAAAAAAAGAATTATAGGCCCAAAATGTTATTCGTGCCAAAGTTGGAAAACTCTGTTTTAGAATAATAGAATGGATTTAACCAAACTGTTTTTCAATCAATTTAAGTCTTTAGAGAGCAGTGAGTCCAACGGGCTCATTTTACAGATGAGAAAACTGAGCTAGATTGGTTGTAGGGTTGGGGCAAGAACTTGTACCATGGCACCCTTTCCACACAGGTATACTTACTTGGCTGACATTATTTTTTAGCTATCCAGTACTCTGAGTGGTGTAGGAATAGAATGATTTGCTGTTGTTTATTTATTTATTTTTTTAGAGACACAGTCTCACTCTGTCACCCAGGCTGGAGTACAGTGCACAATCATAGCTCACTGCAACCTCAAACTCCTGGGCTCAACAATCCTCCAGCCTCAGCCTCCCAAGTGTCTGGGACTACAGATCCATACCACCATGTCTGAGTAATTTTTCTTATTTTTTGTAGAGATGGGGTCTCACCGTGTTGCTCAGGCTAATGTCAAACTCCTGGGCTCAAGGGATCCTCCCACCTTGGCCTCCCAAAGTGCTGGGATTATAGGCATGAGCCGCTGTGCCCAGCCAAGATGATTTTCTTAATACACATTATCCCGGGTTCATCAGTCAGGTTTAGAAGACAAGGATGAGACTAAAGAAAAAAATTTTGGAGTCCACAGAACAGGCAGAGCCAGCTTTCCCCTACCCTATCCCCACCGTAGCTTCTCTTTTCTAGGGAGATTTGTTACAAACCTCAGGCTGAGTGAGAAAGAAGAACCCTTTCAATGGCTCATTTCCAAACAATTCAATCTGCTCCAGGAAATGAGAGATTAGTTCGTGGAAGAGTGAGTTATTTTAAACCTCTCTGCATTAAAACCAATTAATGCTCTGGAGGGCCAAGCCTGCCACAGGAGAATTCACTCTAATTGCTGCAGACCAAGGGATCCGGTATAACCCTCCTCCTATCAGCAAATAATAGCATTTGGGAGGATGAACTCAATCTCCAAGGGAAAACCTGAACCAAATGTGATAGCTATCTCCATCAAGTGCCTCAGATTTAGAATTGTTCTGATCCCGAACAGTGCCGACCATTCCTCTCATGAGTGAAACCTGCCGTTTCCCAGCAGTAATCATGTGCCCAGACCTCTCCCATTCAGCCCCGTTGAATTAGAAAGGCCAAATGATTCATCCAGGCTCAATACAGAGTGAATCAGCAAAGGAAGAAAGTGCAGGAAAAGGGAATCTGCGTGCTAGCTTGAATAAAAGTGCCTTCCAATAAATTTGGTGAATTGTCTTCCAGGGAATTGGCTGAACGTGTCAATCATTTATTGTATATCATAACTGTCTGGCGCATACACGATTAGCTAAAAATTATATTTGTGGTTCCACTGAGGCTCCGAAATGATGTAGAGAAGAAACCGGTTTCTGCAGAAGGAGCTCCACTTTCTCTGCTAAAGTTTGCCGTGGAGCGTCAAAGGCTGTTCTTGCATGGGCCGCTGCTGACATGAGAATGTGCAGCGGGTAGGAGAACAGAAGAGGAAAATAGGTAGCAGACGCCAACAAGGAAATGCTGTTTCTCTGCCTCTGTTCCTTGTCCTTTTCCTCTCTTCCACGCACACACGCGTCACTGGGAGAAGTAGGTTAGTAACTAGGAATTTGAAGTCAAACAGATCTAGGTTTGAAATCCAGTTCTACTTCTTCTTGAGTTTCAAATTCTTTATCTATAAATCGGGAGTAATAACGCTAATATCCCCAGCTTGTCAAGGACGTTTAGACAAGATGATGCATATAAACTGCATGGCTCATGAAGGCATTAAATAAATCTACTATTACCATATGGCTCAGTTCCTGCTGGGTAATTTTCTAAAGACAGAAGTCTTGGTCCAGAGGGTTAGTGAGCTAGGAATCATGGCAGATTGATGGTCACAGCTAAGAAGAAATATCTATCAGCGTATAGAGATGTACACGTGGTTGGGGTTTGTGGTTAACCAAAGCTTTGAATTTCTCAGCTCTGTATTTAAGCTTCCAGAATATGGATTTGCTGCTGAGAAGACTTGGAGAAGGTTCAAAACTTTTGGAATTTGCAATAACCTGGGGCTTACAATTCAGAAAGAAGTTCAAATAAGAAATTACCCTGCCATGGGTCCAAAGAGAAAAATGCTTCCACCATGAAATAAAAGGGAGTGCAGTTGGTGAATTTTCAGTTAGAGTAAATAAAGAGTGGTGATAGGTCTCCTAAGAGCAAAGGTGCCCACACTCAGCTCCTCATCAGAGTCTCTGGGAGAATTTTACAAAGATATACAGGTTCCTGAGCCCCACCCTGGAGGTTCAAAGGGCCATGGATGGGCTCAGGATCTCGTTTCTTTTTTAGTAAAGTGCCAAGGTGATTCTGATGATCATCCTGAAGGTGGGTGGCTTAGAGCCATGGGCCCCTGCCTTAGAAGTGAATCATTGAGTATCAGCTTCTTTATTCCATTTCACTTTGTAGAGATCTGACCCATGTCTTCCCAAAATTATGGAAGAAAGATTTAGGAGAGTCTTCAGAGAAATTTGGAGCTGATTCCCACTTCAAAGGCTGTGATTTTGGAGTATGTGCTTGAGAGATGACACTATTGACAATGAAGGACACAGCCATCATCAAATATATTTATGACATTCAAGTCCTGTACAGTGAGACACAACCTTCACGATCTCATCTCCCACCTCCCCTCCCCAGGCACTCAAATGCACTGCCAATATATCTTGAACTCTTCCAATATTCTTTATATCTTCCTTCCCAAACTTCAATGAGGTCAGCTTCACTAACAGAGGCCATGTGGCCTGGTGGTTAAGAGGTTGGCTTTGGAATTAAGGTGGGCCAGGATTCTGATGTGGTTGCAAGCCCAACTTGTACCGTGCTGGGCTATAGTCTAGGGATGGCAGAGCAACAAGAAAGAGTGGGCCCAATGACACTCTCATGTGATGCCTAGAGGGGAAACAACTTCTAGCTCATTCACTATTATTTGTGGTCTTTATTCAGAAATCTGAAATGCTATCCTATCCACCAGGAAACCGACCACTGTAACGCAGGTGATAAGGGTTATGATAGAGGACACAGTTGGTGCTAGGAATGCACACCTGAGGGAAAAAAACCCCATCTTCCTAGAGAAAGAGATATATAAACCAAGTATATGGCATGAGTGACACTCAGCAGGTGAGGAAGTGAAGAAAGGAAAAAGTGTGGGCACAGAGGCAGGAAACAACATGGGATGTTTGGGAAATTGTATTATATTTTAGTATTGCTAAAGGGGAGGGTAAGAATGGGCAGCAGGAAGTAATGAGGCTGGGGCTTGGGAGCAGGGTTTGTGTGGGAGGAGAGGTGTGGTGGCATGACAAATGCTCCCATCAGAGAACCTCCCACCATGGAGCACGCCCCCCATAGAACCTCCCTCCATGGAACCTCTCACCACGGAATTCCTCACCATGGAGCCCCCCTACCATGGAACCCCCACAATGGAACCCCCACAATGGAAGCCTCCACCATGGAGCTACCAACCATGAAAGTTTCCACCATGGGATCTGCCGTGTCTTTAGCAGTTCTGGGTGATGGAGGAGCCCAGAGCCAAAGATAAGTACTGTATGGTTTCCCCTTACTATTAGCTTCCTAATGGGGATCTCAAATTCATAGAGAGACTCAGACCATCGTCCCTACCAGCTGAATTTCTTCTGAGGCAGGCAGGAATCCCCGTGGCTCCTACACTGTGTGGGAGGATGAGTGATTGATAGGTATCTCAATACCACCTCAAAGTGACATCAATGACTGCATAAATTTAACCCAAGCCTATTAAGATATGGGAGAAAGAGGTTTATTTTGATGTAAACAAGCCCTGCAGGGTTATGGGAGTCAGGACAGAAGATAAGAACAGAAGTCATCCTGTCAGGTTTTTAATATGGAAACAATGTCAATCATCTCCACATGCATTCCGACTCTTCTGGACTAGGAAGTTCTTCTTTTCCTCTGCTTCTTCCCAGGCCTTTGGTCACCTACTGAGTTTGGACCATGCTGGTTTCATACTCTCTTAGCTGCCCATGTGCTGCTAGGCACTCCCCATCAGCTCACCTCATCTTGATATCCTAAAGAAACAGAGGGACAAGTACCTTTCCCAACACAAAATAAAAAGTAGAAGGTGTTCACTTACTTACTTTTACAGCTCAATGGGTTATCACAAAGTGATTACTCACGGAACCACCATTTAAGTCAAGAACTAGAACTAGAACTACCCCTTCCTCAAATCACCAACTCCTCCTTCCCCACCTCTCTGAAGCCAAGTCTTCTGGTTACAAATTTCTGCTTTCTTTACTATTCCATACTACTTGCTTGAGCTTTTTTCTTTACAGAAAAGGAAATAGAATAAAGAAAATGAGTGATTTTCCTGTGTTGCATAGATAATGTCAAAGCTGGGACTTGAACCCATGTGTTCAAGGTACCTTGGTTGACTTCCTTCTCTCAGCTAATGTGAGTCCCATCCGTCTTCCAAGGCCAGTCGAATACCATACTCTTCCATGGAGTCTTTTAGACCAGCCTTGCCTCACTGCTCTCTTCCTTTGCCTCATAAGTTCCTGCCCTGTCTGTTCCACCGACAGCACACTTAGTAGTAGTTTCGGGCATTATTTATCATTTCACATTCTCGTTTCATCTTTCCTGTGGTTTTATGAGGTTTTTTTTTTTTTTGAGCTCAAGGATCACAACTTACACCTGTTTGTCTTCCCAGAACATTGAAAGTGGTCTTCACGCAGAAGGAGAGAGAATAGTGGGTTTCTGGGCTCTGGAGTTGGACTCCCTGGGTTCAAATCCTGGCCCTGATAGTTGCTTGCTGTGTGACATGGAACAGTGAATTCTGCCCATATGCCTTCCTGAAGGGTTGTTGAGAAAATTAAAGCATATAATTTTCAAGTGGGTAGCACAGTGCCCGGCACACAGTAATCCACAAAGGTCAACTATTAGCAGAAGCTCAACAAGCATTTCTTGTTGATAGTGAATGACTCAATTGGTCCTCAAGGTTAAAAAAAATTTTTTAAAGGACGAACTCAGAGGTAGAAAATCTTTCTATAGGAAACAAGTCTAGAAAAAGTAACACACAGTTGGAAGGAGGCCGAGTGTTGGGTAGGAATTGCCTCACTTCCCCTGCATCACCTTCACCTTGCCACAGACTGCAGTAATGGCTCCCCAGTGTGCAGAGCACTAAAGTGACTCACAGCCAAGCAGGCGACGACAGAGCAGAGCCAGGAGCCAAGGCTGTCGGGCAGCGTCTGTTCCTGCAGCTAAGTCACGCAGAAGGGGTCAGCCTTGCCTCTGAGCCTCAGCAGCAGCTAATGCTGCTAGAATGAAAGACGGGTCCATTTGGGCCCTACGTCCTGGTGTTTGGGCAAGGCTCTGGAAGGTCGGTGGTCGGAGAGAAATGTAAGGGCTGAAGCAAGAGTTTCAAAGGAGGTGGCTAAGCAGCCAGTTTTGTCAAGAGTCAACAAATATACTACTCTGGGCACATGCATATATTTTAGTGAAATGGTTGATTGCTTCCAAGGACTTTATTGGGCAAACACTTGCCTTCCTTCCGACTTTATTCCCATACATGACCACGGAGACGCAGGCTCCTGAGAAACACATGCCTATGGCTTTCTGTATGAGCATTGTCAACTTGCAAAGAGATTCTTCTTCAAATACTTTTAGATAGTTTGGGGGATAGTTTGGGGATGGAATTTACATATAGATAATTTCTGTTGCAATCCTGTGAGCTTTGTCTGATCATTTGTTCTGCAAGCCATAGGAGGCACTTCTCTGAGTATCGGAGCTAAGCGCAATAGGACTTGGACGTGAGGCAAGTCAAGTGGGCAGGAAACTGTCACAACCTAAGGTCTTGGGAGCTAAAGGGAGTTAAGGAGGGAGTTAAGAAGGCCATGAGGAAGCTTCAGATAATGGGATTGGGTAAGACTGACTAAGAAAACAATAGAGACTGACTGCGGAGCTCTTTCAGAACACAAGATCACTGTAGTTGGGGGGACGTGAAAAGGCGAAGCTGTCAGGCACAGTAGCTGTCAGTGGCTGTCAGGCACAAGCAGCTGTGACCATCAGGCCAAGAGCAGGCAGGAGCAGAAGCGTCATGAAGCAGTATCTTCCCTGCAAATGTCGAAGATAATATTATAAAGCATCGAACTGTCACCAGAAATATTTACTGTCTATAGCAATGCCCAGGAATTATAGAAACTCATCAGCTTTCCCTCTCTGCGTCTCAGTTTCCCCATATTTAAATCTGAAGAACTCCCAGCCAGCCAGAGATAGTGCCCCTCCTCTGTTCCCTCACACCTCTGTGTTGCAATTGTCTATTAATGGGTCTTCCTCCCCAACTAGACTTCAACTTCAAAGGGCCGGGGGTATATTTTGTCCATCTCTGCATCCTCAAAGCCTGGCAGATAGCAGGTGTTCAATCAAGATTTGCTGACTGAATGGTCTCTAAGTCCTTGGGGGACAGAGTCATAGAATGACTAGATCAGTCGTTCTAGGACTCTGGCTTCCGCAGAGTTCAATACAAAGTGAAGGCCAAATCGCCTTCCCAAGAACGGTACTGAACAGGCTGCTTCAGCTGAACCACTATGGCTCTCCTCTTCCCTTCCTTTCTCCTAACTTTCTTATTACCATTTCCAAATATCCTTCTCCATGGACTGTGACAGTCTAAAGCTCTGCTCTGCTTGCTCCAAATTCAAGACAGGGGTTTGGTAAATGTGAAATACCAAGCAGACCCTCAGTTTACTTCCCTTTCTGCAAGCAAGTCCACAGCCTTGCTTAGGTCTTCCATAGCTCTCAGCTTAGACTCTCTTGGAAGAAGATCCCGGGATGAAGATTAAAATGCCAGAGGTTTTCTGGGAAAGTGATCCCAGGGAGCTCTGGTAGGGGAACAGGGAAGTGAGACAGGAAAGGAAAGAAAGGTGAGAGCGGGCACGTCAATGAACAGGTACTGCTGTGGGCAACTAAGGCTCATTCCTGCTGAAGACCCCGGCAGACTCTGTGGAACAACCCTTGGAATCATCCCCATGAAAAGTGACAGACCTGGGGTATTGACCCGCTCACTTCCATCCCATATGGGTTGAAGGCTATTTCAGAATTGGGGAGGAGTCATCTCCCACCACTCCTAATCTGCCTCATGTGCTAGTTGAACACACTCTGGCAGCCAGAGGAAGCCCCCAAATGTTTGCAGAAATAAGCCGCCAGCGTGCACAGCAACAGTGAGATCTGAAAGGATACGGGCAACGGTATTAGCAACTCACGCTACACATTCTCATCCTGATGTCCCAAAGCCTTCCATTTTCTCCTTCCAGTTACCTGGATTGAAACATAAAGTCCTCCAGTTGGAAGGGATTTGGTAATCATCTAGGTAATGAAATCTCTCTTCAGGTCCCCTCTACAACTTCCCAGCAAGTGGCTAGTCAGCCTTGCGCGAATACCGCTAGTGTCAGGGAATTCGCTTGCTCAGTAAGGTAGTACATCCTGTTGGTGGAATAACTGAGAAGCAAAAAAAAAAAAAAAAAAAAAAAAAAATTGTCTATTTTTAGATTCCACACTTGTCACCTTTTAATTTCCAACTTAGTTCTGTCCCTTGGAGCCCCACAGAATGATTCTCCCCCATACCCCAACCCCCTATTCACAGAAACAGTAGAGTTTCTAAACCAAACCGGTATGTTTTCATTTAGGCTCTTCTTCTCCAGCCCAAAGCATTCACTGCCTTTACTATTCTCACTACAATATGGTCCTTAGACCAGTGGTTCTCAACCAGGGGCAAATTTGCCTCCTAGGGGGCACTTGGCACTGTCCAGAGACATTTTTAGTTGTTACAACTAGAGGGGGTGCTATTGGCAACTGGTGGGTAGAAGCTAGGGACACTGCAAAGAATCTGACAAGGCACAGGATAGCCCCACAACAAAGGATTATCTGGCCCAAAATGTCAAAAGTGCCAAAGTTGTGAAACTCTGCTCTAGACACATCATTATCTAGGTTACTCCCCTCTGGACATTCTGTGGCTTATCATACAAAGTACCTTGTTCAGAACTTGGTATGTGGTACCTGCAAGGAAAGGACCAAAGACAGCATGTGGGCATGGGGGTATCAATAACATACCCTCCCTCTCACTTTGACAATGGGATTCATTGTAGCAGCTAAAACATCCAACATACACCCCTCCTCCTACCCAGTCTGTGGTCAGGGAAAGTCTCCAAGTCCTATCGAAACAAATTGTTCTCAAGCCAATGATTAAGAAACAAAAACAAAGACATAAAAACATAAATGCAAATCTAGAAGGAGGCAGAGTTGCCTCTGAACATCTGCTCAATGCATTAATCATAATAAATTGAATCAAATTCATTTTCATTTTCTTACCCTAAAGACATTATTGTAGATCTCTACCAAATTTTTGTCACCTGAATGTGTGATAAATAGACTTTTATATTTTCATCCAAGACCCTCCTAAAAATATCAGACAGGACAGATTGATGTTGATCCATTTTTTAACCCTTTTTGGGTAAAATTGAGTTCACCAGTTATCAATCCACCTAATTGTAGCTTCCATTTATTTACCTGATCCAAGAAAACACCAGGTCCAGATGGCATTACTGCTAAGCATTATCAAACATTTAAGAAGCAGTTAATTCCTATTTTATTCAAATCGTTCTAGAAAATTGCGGTGGGGGAAAAGAGGCACACTTTCAGCTAATTTCATATAGCTAGTATCCTAAAACCCAAATCTTTTAAGGACAGTACCTGAAAACTTCAGGAAGATCTCATTAATACACATAGACACAATATTTCTAAAAATTTACCAAACCAAATCTAGCTTTGAATCTTATATTTTATAAAGGGACTGAATTTCGTTTATTCCAGGAATAGAGGATGGTTAAACAACAGAAAATCTATTAATGTAACTTACCACATGAACAGACTGAAATAGTGGGAAGGAGTCAGGAGTAAACACACAGGGAGGGAGAGAACTTCAAGGGAAATGTTCTTCTCTTGAGTAAGAGAAGGCTGTGTGTGTATCGCTTAGCTTTTACTGTGTAACAAACCACCACAAAACTTCAATGATATAAAACAAGCATCTGGTTTTCATATATTTTAGGGTAGCTAAGAGGCAGCTATTTTAGGCTGGATTCAGTTGGGCAGCTCAGCTTTAAACTGTAGGACTCTGGGTCAGTTGGGTGACCACAGCTCAGATGGCTCTCATTATTCTCGGGCCAGCTGCCTAGCTGTTCAAGTTCATCTCACGGCAATGCAGAAGAGTAACAGGTTGCACGCAATAGGACAAACACACTTCAAGCCCTTGCTTGCATAATTTCTGCCATCATCCCATTTGGCCGAAGCAACTTGCACGGCTGAGTTTAAAGTACACTCTGCCTTTTATGGCATGGATACAGGAGGAGTACAGAATTGGGGCCAATGACAATATATATCACAAGGCCACAGGGCATGTCAGTGTTTTATTATTTCTAACTTACAAATATGATATATATGCACACACATTGTAAATTATATATACACACATTATATATACATAACTTTATATGCATAAAGTATTTCATAATAAAAAATTAATTAAATTCACACATTTTAAGTACATTTTTGGGATCCTTCTTATTTTGGATAGTCTCACAATCCTATCCAAAGAGGAAATGAAGTTGGTTTGGCAAGAGTTATTCTTCATGATCATCTCTTTCATCTTTCCTTCTTTCCATTCTTTAAACTTCTTCCAAAAAGAATTTTAAAGAGTTTTACAAAATACCAAGACAAAACAAATTCATAATAAATAAAAAAAATGGAAAGTAAAATTACCAAAGCAAGACAGAACTGGAGCAACACCAGCACTTGCATGGATCTTCTCCATTTGCCTCCTCTGATCCTCTTTCCGCCGTTCCCTCCCTGTTCTATGCTCCTTGGTTTCCTGGCCTCTCCTGCAGCTACAGGTCTCACTGGGTTCTGATAACCACTCTGTCCCCTTGCTGCTTCAGGCCTACAGACTGGTGACACTTTCTGGGATCCCTCCCTTGCTGGCTCCCTTCATCCTGCTACACCTTTGTAACTAACTCCTTCACTACATCCTCCCTGCTTAACCCTTTTGAAGGTGCCGTGTTTCCTGTCAGGGGCCCACAAACCGCATGCCTTAATTCTATACGTATGTAAGATGTGGGCTACAAATACAGCTCTAAGGTCTCAGTGTCATTATGAAGTGGGAAACAAAATCAATAAAAGAATCCCCAGTCTCTCAAGAGAAGCAGACATACTTCTGACACCAAAATGAGCAAGAAATTTTCACTGTGGTTTCTCACCAGGAGGACATTGTGGTGTGATAACCGCATTCTTTTCTGTCTCACAAACCATCTCTAATCCACTCAGGGCTCAGTCCTCAACTATCTTCTTTTCTTATTCACATTCACTCTCTAGTTGATCTCATCTAGTTGCACAGCTTTAAATATCACACACATGCTGATGACTTCCAATGCGTGTCTCCAGTCCTGACTTTTCCCAGAATTCATTTTCACTATCCATCTGCCTATATTTGGATATCCAATAGGCACCTGTCTCAAGCTCTTTGCATGTCCGAAACAAAACTTTCCACGATCCTCTCCTCCCGGTCTGCCCACATTCAGCAGAGGGCCTCAGCATCATTCGCCAAGTTGCTTGGGGTGTGTGTGTGTCGGGGGGGGGGGGGTCAGGGCACACTGTCAATGGAATAAATCTGTCAATCTTGTTGCATTTTTTCCCACATCCCACATCCAATCCATCTGCACATCATGTTGGCTCAGATCTTCAAAATAGATTCAGAATCTGACCAATTCTCATGAACTCCATCACTAGCACTCTAGCCCAAACTACCAGTCTCTCATTCTACTGTATTTGTTCCTGTTTTTCCTTCTTCTACTCTTGCATCCTTCCAAAGACCCACCTCCAGTAGGCAGTGTGATCCTTAAAAAATATGTCACATCACGGCATCTGCTCAAAATCCTCTGGTTGCTTCCCGTCACACTTAGACTACAATACAAAGTCTTCGACATGGCCTATAAAGCCTTACATGATCTGTTCCTTAGCATCTTTATTTTCTATCATTCTCTCTCTCGCTCTGCTCCAATCACACTGGCCTCCCCATTGCTCTGTGAACAGGGCAAGCATACTATCTGAGGTCTCAGGACCTTTGCACTTGTTTCCTCTAACTGAAACACTCTTGTCCCAATAACTACATGGCTCATTCATTGCACTTAGGTCTCTGCTTATATGGCCACCCCTCAGAGAGGTCTTCCCTGGTCATTGGCTCTAAATAGCCGCAGCACTCCACTCCCATCCCTTACTTTGCTTTACTTTTCTTGATAGCACTACCCAGTACCTGACATTACATTAAATGTGTAGTTATGTCTTTACTGGCTCTTTCCATTTAGAATGTGAGCTTCTAAGAAAACACATTCATCCTGGCATCCCCAGTGCCTGGTCCAATACTTGAGACATAGCAGGCCCTAGATAAACATTTGTTACATGAACAAAAGACTCCATGCTAGTTGTTCTGGTTTCTTGATTCAGCCTCAGCAATACCCAAATATTTGAGTCTTAATTATGTCAGTAGCACTTATATGCTCAGAGCTTTAAAAATCTATAAAACAACCCCTGACCTAAACTGTGTCCTTTAGGTTGGCACTGATTGGGAGAGGGGACAAGGGAGTTCCCAGGGTACTAGACATGTTCTTGTTCTTTATCTGGGTGGTAGTTATACAGGTGCACACGTAAGAACAAGGTTATTGAGCCGTACGCTTAAGATGTATTTTAAGTTGCACCCAGTAAAAGTTTTTTCTGTTGCTTTTTAAAGTCTCTGACCTAAGTAGACACAAATTCCAGTGTGGCAAGAGCAATGACAGAGGTCTGCACAATCTGCCCTGTGAGCAATGAGAAAGTCGCCCTCCAGGAACCAAGACTGCCATGCCCCGGGAAAGGAAAAGGGTGGGCTACAGACTGTCTTCCTCCCGACGCCAGAACTTCCTAGCGGCCACGGGCCTCTCACGTGCCCTGGGACCACCTTCTCCACGCGGAGCTCGTCCTGGCGCCCACGTGAGCGCGCACCGGCTACAGGATGCTGGATCTGCGGAGATTAGAACCCTGAAGAGAGAGGAGCAGGGAGAGCGGCCCTCACAGAACAATGGGACAGCCTTTCCGCTTCAGACTCTTAACCTTCCGGCTCCAGGACGCGGACACTGCGCCCGCGCGCGTCCGAAGAGAGGACTGTGTCGCGCACACAGAGCCCATTGGACGTCACAAGCCCGGCCGTCTCCGGGCCGGGACCACGCGCACGCGCAACAGCGAGCCGCCGCCACCACGCAGGCGCACAGCGGCCCAGCCCCGGGCGGGCGGGGAAAGGGCCCTGCGGAAGGGCGCGCGCTTCCGGGTGGCGCGCGCGCTATGGAACAGCGGTTAGCCGAGTTTCGGGCGGCCCGAAAACGGGCCGGATTGGCAGCCCCACCGAGCACTTCGAGCCAGAGCGCACAGACACCGGGAGAGAAGGCGGAAGCGGCTGCGACGCTAAGGGCAGCCGCAAGCTGGCTAAAGCGGTTCCTGGTTTGGAAACCGCGGCCTAGTAGTGCCCAGGCCCAGCGCGACCTCGCTCAGGTGAGAGGAGGGAGGCGTTCCCTCCGGGACCTGGCCACGCCGGCGGCTCCCTGGAAGTTCCGGCGGAGGCCCCGCCCACCGCGTGACGTCGCGCCGGACACGCCCCTCCGCGCGTTCCCGGCGAGGTCTTAGCTGTCGGGGCTGGCCCAGGCGTTTCCTTCCGCGCGTGTCGGCGCTGCTGCGTGGCTTTGACGTTTTCTCCAGCCCGGCACCCATGCAGCTCCCGAGTCCAGGCGGGTCCTGGCAGAAAGCGCCTCTGCCCTTGAGTTCATTCCCAGCGTGCTGAGTTACCATGTGACACCGCGCAACAGCTGAGCCGAGCCACAGCCCTCTGCTCAGGAGGGTAGGGGTCTCGCTGGATGCCTGCTGAATTGGCAGGAATTAAGGGTTCATCGGATTCGCACCTGGGGCGCGTGCAGTCGGCGGCCCAGACAGCCTGTGCTTTGGAAATGGATTCGAATGCAAATTTGCAGAAGTGTGGCTGCCCATGCTGGCAGGAGCTTATTCAATTTCAGTAGTGAATGTTCAAGGCAAAAAAAAAAATTGGATTAGTGCGATAGCCTTTTCACCCTTTAATTATTTTGCTAAGCTCTTATTTTGCAGGTGAATTTAATTCACATCTCCGTGTCTTTCAGTTTTCGCTTATGAGTAAAATGGGAAGGTGACTTGCACGTGAGATGGGAGTGTCTGTGGGACAATACAGGACAAAACATATCAAGGGATAATCGGTGCTTTGCAACAGTCTGTGACAAGGCCTTTGTTCCTCATATGTGTGATAAGAGCCAAAAAATTCCTTTTAGAAATTAAAATGTAGTGGAGAAGTGTTCCTGCTTACCTTACAATTGTTTCCCTTACGTTCATGTATTATTGCACAACATTTGATTTGAGGGAATTTTTTTTAATTGAGGAGAACTTACTGTTACTTTATTTTAATTCCATATTGCCCATAATATGCAGGGCTCCCACTGACAGGCAGAAGGAGGTAAAGAGAGCGCAATGGGGTTCAGACAACCTATTTCCTCTCGTGCAGTTTGTCTCAATTGTCTTTGGATAATTTTATTGTTGACTAGAACTTTCTGAACACAATTGCTTAACATTTTAGAATCCATTTCCCTTACCCTTTTTCCCCTGCAGTTAAAAACAATACCTAACCCATACCATGAGCTTTTGAATGTTTGTGTCATTTCCAAAGGAATATGAGATCATTAAGTTGGACCCAGAGAATCTGAACTCAGAAAAAGCTTTCATTACCAAAAACCCAGAAGCTGATGGCCTGACAAAAAGATGAGAGGAAATACTGGACCTGCAGTTGGTTCTTATTAATTGCTCTGTTTTTCATTAGCAGCTCTGCCTTAAGGTCATTTTCATTGACTGTTAGCATTCCTGGGTTTGCTCTGGTGTGAAAATTCTCTTTAAAATTTTTTTTCCTAATTTACGATCCATCTCTACCTAGTAATTTTTTTCTACCTAATAATTTTGATGGCACATTGTGGTCTGTCAGAGATTTCTTTAGCCTTCTATTTATAATTGCTGCTTTTCAGTAGTCATCAATAAGGAAGTCTCCACATCCTCACACCCCTGACCCCAAATTTTGTAGTTCCCTGGAACAAAATACTTAATGCTGTGACAAGCTTCTGCCTCACTAGGGCAAAAATGGCTGTAACCTCTTTTAATCCTATAGAAGCCACCTGCCTCCCTCTCCAGCCATATCCCACGCAAGCCCCCAGTGCCCCCCGCCGGCAGCCCCAAGGTCCGTTCCCCACGTCATCTGCAGCTCCTTACCTCCAAGCCTTGGCTCAAGCTGGCCTACTGCTCAAATGCTCTCATCCTTTGGAGTCACAGCCTTGCATCAGCCTCCAAAATCTAGGAATCATCTTTAATTTCTCCCTTCCCCTCACCATCATTCATTCATTCAACAAAACTTGGTCATGTGCCCACCATGTTCCAGCTTCTGTCCTAAGTCCTGGGAGACAGTGTGATTAAGACGGAACAAGTTGTGCTCTTGCAGAACTTGCATTTGAGCCTGGGATGGCAGGGGAAGGAGGACAATTAGCAGAGCAACGAGATGATAAATGCTGTGAAAGGAAAAATGAAACCAGAGGACTGTGATAGTGAAAGGGTGAGGGGAACGGAGTGCTATTTTAAGTTGGGTGAGCAGGGAGAGCCTCACTAAGGAGGTGACATTTAACAAGAAGGAGCCACCCTTGCAGAAATCTAGGGAGAAGGCCACATGCGACATGTGGTGACATTTTTGCTGAGGTTTATAGAAGAAAAAGGCAATGAGGTGTTGTAAGGGAAAGGGGGTGTTCCTCCCAGAGGGAACCGCAAGTGCAAAGGCCCTGAGGTGGGAAGCAGCTCGGTATTTGAGAAGTAGAAACACCTCCCCTGAACTATGCCTAGTGCGATGTCACGACCACAAATGCTCTCCACGCAGCTTTTACAGCAGAAGGCGAACCGTGCTAGGACAAATTCCAAATGAGGCAGAGGAATTTCCATATCACTCCTCTCCCTTACGTGTTCCCTTTGCCAGTTTTCTTACCCACCCCCCCATCTCCCTCTAGGGCTCTAATCTTTCCCCTGCCACCTTCCATAAAGGCCCCTTATTAATAAGGGCTTTGGAGGGAGTCTGTCTTAGGATCCCACACTGACCTCATCTCTGCCTGTCACTAGCTGTGTGACTACAGAAAGTACTTAACTTCCCAGTGTTTCCTTATCGTAAATTGGGAATAGTAAGGCCTGCCTCCTGAATTACAGGAGATCGAACATTTTGAAGACATTTAGTAAGTGTTGGCATATGATCATTTTCTTTTTATACTCCCTGAATAATAAATTCAGTTTATTATGAATTTCAATTCATATACCTTCAAAATGTATTCTGTATCTGTCAATCCGTCATTTCTTTCTGACTTCCATCACTACCCTGGTCAATGCCGGGCCCTCTAGTTGGGCCTCCTGCGGCAGCCGCTAACAGTCTTCCTGTTTCTGCCCTTGCTTTCCTTGCGGCGCAGTCTGTACGTGGCAGCCAGGTAGTCTCAAACGTAAGTTGGATTGTGTTGGTTCCCTGCCAAGACCTTGAGCAGTTTCCTGTTTCCAGAACCCTCACTGTGGCCCACCTGGCTCCTGCCCTCCCCGCCAGCCCCATCATCTCATGTTCTCCCCTTGCCCAGGCCACTTCGGTCACACCGTCCTGTTGTTCCTAGACAAGCCAAACAACTTCCTACCCCGGCGCAGTCTTCTTCTTGGGCAAGAAGTGTTGTGCGCACCAGTCAGATCTGAAAGGGATGTTTCTCTATTGCGTGAATGTCGGGCGTGGAGGGTGTGGTTGCTGATGTGAGGGCCTCTCCAGCCAGACGTTCCCATCTAACTGAAAAGATGATAATTACAATGTTGATGCTGAAAAAGAAGGTTCTAACAAAATAGAATTTCTGAAGCACCATAAAACAGATGACCAATATTTTTTATTGAGACCAGTATTTATGGTCCCCTTTTAAATTTTTATGTGAAGAAGAATATGGGATGTAACTGAAGAAGTGAACTGGAAGTTCTGCTATGCATTGAGAATCTACGTGTGGGAAGCTGCGTCTAGCTCTGGAGACACCAATAGACAGCACTCCATGGCCCGTGGTACTTCCATGTGACCTGTACCAAAAGAGACACTTGAGTGCTGGCTAGCTGGGTGCTCAGTGAGCAAGAGAGCCAGCCCGTGCTCCGGGAGGCAGAGGGGCGCCCTCCTGGACAGCTGAGGAGGTGGGGGCAGACGCGGTTCACCAGTGTTGCTCTCCTGAAAGGCAGGCAAGGAGTTGAGGAATCGGGGGGGAGCTGGAGGCAATTCGAGGCCTCAGCTGAGGACTGAGTTGGGTAGTAAGATCCGTTGAGCTGAAGTGGAAAGATCATTCGTGGAGCAATAGATTGTGGACTGTGTTGTGCAGGGAATTTTTTAGACTATTGTGACCCATTTGTGGATGGTGAAGTCAATATACAGCATCTTGTCCCCCATTAAATTTTTTAAAAAAATAAAATAGGAAATATTGAGAGCATTTCAGGGAGGGTGAGTGCTGACCCGGGAAACTTTCTGTTGCATGTACGTATGCTGGGTTGCAGTATAAAATGCATTTCTTGTGGTTCATGCTCAAAAAAGTTTAGAAAATAGCGGACTAGAGACAAAGCTTCTTAGAGCTACCTAAATATCTGTGTCTGCCATCAGCCTCCAGCCCAGGGGCCTGTGTGCTGGCATTTCTACCTGTTGAATAAATGGAGGGCCTTGGATTCCTGCCCAAGGAGTTTGGATTTTAACCTGTAGGCAACGGAAGTCTGTTGGAGGTTTGCGGGCAGGAGGGTGATGGGTGTTTTAGGAAATTAATTTAGCAGTTGTACGTAGGGTGGTTTGGGAGTGAAAAGACAGGAGGCAGGGAGTCTAGTTAGGAGACACTGGAGGGGCGTTGGGCTGAGTGACAGGGACCCGTGTAGGACGGTCACAGGGGATGGGAAGGTAAGAGGGCCCAGTAATCGCTGTAACAGTGATTTTTTTAATACGTGAAGAGGATTCTTGTTTCCTGTTTCTGGTGTAGCCTCCATTTTAGAATGATGTCATTCATAATATTTTAGCTCATGTAATCGAATCAGCAGACGTATGTGGCCTGTTTGTGGAAATCTGTCGTGGCTGTTGCATTATCAGTTGTCGAGAGGTTTCTGTATGGGGCCCAGATTAGCTCTCGTTACCAGCAGACTAATGTGAAGAAATGACTCCCATGAACAGGAATCTGTCTGAATGCTGTAAGGCTTTTATTGGGTCACATGTCACTGAGTGCTGATCAGTTTTGATTCTGTTGAAGCCGCGCACATAAGCTCTTTGGAGATTATTGTTTTAGAGATTAGGGCAACAAAATAGAATCAGTGAGCCGGCAGCCTTCTTAGAGCAATGAGAACTGCCTTCTCAGATTAGTTTTGATCTTTCGGCTCCATTACCCTTTGTGCTTACTTTTGTTTGCTTGTGTATCCTAGGGCGCGGCTCAGCCTGGGAGCAGCGAGTCACAGCCACCACGGAACAGAGCTGCTCCTGCGCCTTCGTGCTGGGGCCGGTCCTTCCTGACCAACATCACCTTCTTGAAGGTTCTTCTCTGGTTGGTCCTACTGGGACTGTTTGTGGAACTGGACTTTGGCCTGGCTTATTTTGTCCTGTCCTTGTTCTACTGGATGCATGTTGGGACACGAGGGCCTGAGGAGAAGAAGGAGGGGGAGAAGAGCGCCTACTCTGTGTTCAACCCGGGCTGTGAAGCCATCCAGGGCACCCTGACAGCAGAGCAGTTGGAGCGCGAGTTACACTTAAGACCCCTGGAGGGGAGATAGGACCTAGCTCCACTGTCCTGCAGCTGACCTCGGACACGGTCCTCCGAGCTTTGATTTCAGGTGCATGGGATGAAGGACGGCTCATAGGTTAGCTCTGTGACAGCACAGTCCTTCTGCGTTCTTTTCCTGATCTGCTGCCGCAGTTTTATCTCTGAACCTCTCTTTGGTTTCGGTGAAATTCTCTAAAAGACACTCACAGTGGATCTGATGCAATTTATATAAATTACATACTCAAGAAAGGAGACCTGTTTGTCTTATTTCTCATCTGTTTGAGAGAGGTGATTTTGGAGCGCTAGAAAGGCATTGGGGAGAGTCTCTGTTTCAAACATCCTGCTGTTCGAAGTAATGGTTGGGTTCATCAGGGCTGCACAGTAGAAGTAAATGTTCTCTTTAAGTCTTTTAATATTTATAGCACTTTTTTTCCTGAAAATTTAAAATCACAAGTTCTGGGGGTGATTGTTTTGCTTCCTGCTTTAATTCTTGCTTTTCCTGTCAGTACTAGTACTGAAAAATAAAATATCACTAAAACATCTTCTTTTCAGAAACAGGTCCCCACTCATCGCCCTCAGCATCTCCCGCTCTGCTTTTATTCTGCCCCCGGCTCAGTCAAGGAAGATAAGAAGAGACAAAGGCCTAGTCACAGGTGTGGGAAGAGAGCTCACAAACAGTGTCGCAGATTTGATAAGCAGTCATTGATGACGAATTTAACAAGAAGAGTTCTTGAGTGTGTACAAAGGGAGGGCTGGAAGTAGAACTCCAGACTTACTGGCTGCTTGGCTTGTTTCTTATTTTCTAAGGGCTTTAGAGTAAGCAGTCCTTCACCTGTGGGCCTCTGATTACATCAATCATGATACTCAGGTGTGATTTTATAGTGTGTTCCTTCCTCTTCCAGGACAATGTTAGAGTTTGGGTGCGTGAAAATCGCCCCACCAATCCAGTGGGGCAAACTCCCACTGGATTGGGGATGTTCTCATTACTTCCATTCTGTGGCTGAGTTTCGGCCCTTGCTGAGAATTCTTCTGATACGAATTGCTCTTCTTTCCAGCGCTTTGCTAGTTACGAACTTGGCCCTCCCTTCTGGCTCACAGAGTCTTCTGTGACTTCTGTCTCAGTCGCACATGTAGAAAGTAGGGGAAGCATCACTCCGTGGAAATTACAGGTTCCAGAAAAAAGAAAGTGGGGGAAACAGACGAATCCCTATCAAACATGAAAGTTTTTATTGTATTTAAGATATGATTTTGTTTTTCGATTTATTTTCTCAAGGGTTTCTTTATTTCCCCGGTATTTTCCATGGGCCTCTCCATTTCAGAAAAGCCCAGTACAAGGGAGTAATCTCCCTAATAGAAGTTTCACTGCAGTGCCCAGGCCAATAAGCATTGTTGTAGGAAAGAATTAATTTGTATTTTAAAAATGTATAATTCATACTTTCTCCTGAAACAAAAGGCCTGTAACTCCAAATTGGGGAGGTTTGATTTAATTAGTAATTCCAGTAAGATAGACACTTGTCCAAGCATACAAGAGACTCAATTTTTGAGTGGTTCTCAGTGGTGACCTTTGAAAATGCAGCTGCCTCTGACACGGAGCCCAGATTGCCTGAAGTACGTACTTCATGGGATTCTCCATGAATGGTTTGTCACTTGTCCTTACCTCTCCCAAAGGTTGCATGTAGTGATGGCATTACCTTCCAGGAAAAGTGGGGTGCGAATCAGTCAAATGCCTGACAGGAAGGAGAAGAAGGTATGTATTTGCTGCTCTCGTTGAACTGTTAAGCGTTAGGCGCAGTCTTGATTTCCTCAGTTTAAGCCTATCGATCTCAGAATTTCCACTCGGGGCCTGACCATTAAACCCAGCATGCAGCTTCCATTGAAAGCCTGTCTGTCACCAGGGAACTTGAAATCCCAAAGGTGGCGGAAGTCCCTGTGAGAGCGTGTGTACCAACGAGGTCATTTCGGTCCAAGTCTTACAAGTAAATTGGTTTTTGCTTTTATTCACGTTATCCCATCTTGCCTATTCAAAGGAACTGTTAAATGGCCTTGCAGAGCTGCAAGGGACCCCAAAATGCCATTGTGTGCCCCACCCCCACCTTGGGCAGGGCCACATTTATTCCTGACTAAAGATGATGTATTTCTAGTGGCCTCCTAAGGATGATTCCAGGCACTTCTTAGTGAGTTCTTTATGTTTACGGGACAAACTTCTGCTAGCCCGCACCGCCACCTGGGGTTATTTCTTCCTCTTGTGATCTCAGTGGGTGTGGAGCACCTGGGCCTGGTGTTAGCTGGCGAAGCCTCACTCGGTTCTTTTCTGTCCCTCTCTGCTCTTCAGGCTCAGTCAGCCGACTCGCACCTACCTTGGGACACAATCACTTTCGAGCCGGCCCTGCCCTGTTCTGAGTTTTCTAGCTCTGGGTGGGGGTGAGCGTCTCTGTTGATAGGTGCAATGACCTTTTTCAAGAGCTTTGGAGTTTGCCCAGTGGCGATTCAGGCAGGTGTGCTTTATATGGCTGGGATCCTGCTTGGAGTCGAGGGGTCTTCCACATTTGCACTTTGACCGAGCTGCGCGTGAGTCAGAAGCTCTGCGCCGCAAAAGGAAGTTACACGATTGGAGGAACCTGTGATCCTCCGTTGGGAAAAAGAAGGTGAAATTCTAACTACATGCTTTTAGTTCCTGCCACTTACACCAGCAAATATTTATAGGTACGTTGGGCTTGCGCTGCTGGGGACACACAGATGAGCTCCTGCGTAGCCTGAGAGCCCCTGAGAGCCATCTGGATGCAGGGGTGGGGTTGGGATGCCGAGGAGCATCTTGCCACCAGGGGGTGACATGGAGCTGCCACTGTGCCTCCTGGGTCCCCTCGTATCACCCTGGCAGTTTATGTGATGTGGGAGGCGCCTGCGATGTTGGTCCGAACCACTGGTGCTGCTTTGCCAGGCATTCTCTTCACTAAATTCACAGAGGGAAGGCCTCAGCAGAGGTCCTGGGAAAGGCACAGAAAGCTACCAGAAGTGATTTACTTTGTTTTTTAAATTTTTTTTTGTTCTGACAGCCCCAAATAAGTGACTGAGATCAGAAGTAATTTATATATATATATTTTAAAATAAAACAACAGCCCCTGCCTGGACTTAGCAAGCCCGATCGCAGTTGCTTGTGCACGTCTGGGCTCTGGGGGAGGCGGGGAGGAATGGCTAGGAACCTGCATAGCTGGCAGAGAAAGATTGATCCCCAAGACAAAGACAGGACAGTCTGAACCACACGCTTTGGTTTCTGTCGCACATACTTTTATCTCACGACTTTGCAATACGGGGCTAAAGGCCTGGGCCTCATTCTCAAAAAGCCAAGGGAGCAGACGAGGTGAGTGCACAAAGAACCACATTATAAGTCTGTGACACAATGTGGATGTCTGTAAAGGTGTAAGCAGTGTGTGTGTGTATCAGGGAGGAGTCATCCGAGGGAGACATCACTTTCAATCCTAAATTCTATTCTGCATAGGATTTCCACGTGTATTAATGCTATGTGAAAAATCCTGTTTCCTTAATAAGTCATGGATGAATGTTTTGAAAAGCGTGGTCTACAGACCTCCTACCTGCCAAAGAATCTCCTGTAGAAATGTTAAGATGCTTGTTCCAGGGCTCCAGCAACCCAGAACGCCTGAGAGTGGAGTCCTGAGAGTCTTTAACAACCTCCCTGGTATGATCTCTAGCACACGAAAGATGAAGAGCCTCTGACATAAATCATAAATGTTAAAATAGGAAGAAAACTGAGCAATTATTAGGTCCAAGCAAAGAAAATGGGTGTGTATTTTAAAAGGGGCAACAAGGTTTGCCATTTTTGAAAACGATCATTTGTAATACCAAAGCGAGGGAAAGAGAAACAGCTTTGAAATGACATGGAACTAACTCCAATGACTGTATGGTAATTAACGGTCATTTATTTTTGAAGTTTTCTTTTAATTAAAAGCAATTATAAGAAGCACATGCTCATTTTAGAACATTTTTAGAAATATAGAAAAAAATAAAGTGTTCACAGGCACGTATTTCAGAAATCAAGAGGCATGTAGGCTGTATGTACAAACACGACCTTTCTCTCTCAAGGCTGCAAATGACACCATCCTAAACACACTATTCTGCCCCTTTCTTTTTTCTGTTTTTTGGAGTTTTGAGTTTTATTTATGTACATCTGAAGTTTTTATGTAAGGGAATGACATGAGCCAGTTTTCATTTTTAAAAGATCACCCATGCTATCGTGGGGAGTGGCTTCCCTGTGTCGTTCATTCATCCTTCCATCTATCCCTTTACGGAGCACCTCATCTCTGCCACGCCCGGCGCTGGGCTCGGCGCATACACAGGGAACACAGACGAAGTTCCTTTTCTCACGGAGCTCACGGTCAAATGGGGCAGGCAGCCAGTAATCAGACAGTTGCGGTACAGTGTGGCAAGCTGACGAAAGTGTGGCCATAGCACGCAAAGGACCAGAGCATTAAAAGGCAATAGCAAGCCACTTAACGCATTCCTGGAGGCAGTGACATTGTGCTGAGTTTGAAGGAGGACCACGTACTCCCCAGAAAAGAAGGTGGGGGCAAAGAAGTAGTGTTTTGGTCAGAGGAAAGCGCCTGGAAGAAAGATGATTATCACGAAGGAGAATAACATGCTTGGATAAAAGGGATGCATTCTGATGACTTGGATGTTAAGGAAAAAATAAAAGGCATTGGTGAGCGGCAATTCCAGAAAGGAATATTGGGTGCCCCTGGCTTTGTTATCTAATAATATTTCTTAATAATTATTTCATATCAGCACAAACAGAGCCGCTTCCTTCTCAGTCACAGCTGCAGAGTGTGCTGTTGTGCGGCCGGACGATAACTCAGCCAGTCCCCATTAATGGACATCCGGGTTGTTTCTGATCTTTTGCTGTCGCGAGCAATGCACAAGGGATATCCGTGCACATCTGTCCTTTGCACACATGTGAACACGTCTATGGGATAATGTCTCAGAATAAGATTTGGTGGTTAAAGGATATGTGACCGGAAATTCTCGTAGCTCTTGGCCTGCATGGAAGCGATTCACACTCACACTCCTTCCAGCAGCGTGCGAGAACGCCGGTTTCCTCACACCCAACTTTCTGTTCTTTGCCTGTCCGACAGGTGAGAAATGACACCTCATAGTTTTAATTTCTGTTATTATGGGTGTACATCTTTCTATAAATTTAAGAGCCATTTTATTTATCTGTGAACTATTTTAGCCTTTGCCCAATTCCTATTGAGTTGTTGGGAGTTTTTGAATTTCTATTAGGAACTCTTTATACACGAATGAAATTGGCCCTTTGAGTTATGAGTTTCAAGTACTTTTGCTCAATTTGTTCAAATTTATGTTTTTGTTTCTATGTGGAAATTTTTTGTTGTCAAATGTATGTATTTTGTGACTTCCAGTTTTATGTAATACAGCAAAAAATATTTTCCATGTTTACCTAGTGCTTTCATTTTCTATATTTAAGTTTTTTATCTACCTAGTATTTATTTTGGGGTAGGGTTACAGATAGGAGCCCAACTTTATTTGTTCAGGTATCTCATTATTTCGGCATCATTTATGGAATAACCCATCTCTCCCCTGCTAAGTTAAAAGCCACCTGTGTCATACACTACATCCCTTGTATATTTTTTACCTGTTTTGGAATTTCTGGTCTGTTTTATTGATCTGTCAATCTTTTCACATTCTAGTACTTCACTTTTTATCACAGCAGCTTTATAGTATGTTTTAAAATCTGAACAGGCTAGACACCGCATTATTTTTCTTATTCTTGTTTTCTTTTTCTTTTAACCTATTCTTGCATGTTTATTTTTTCCCTATGAACTTTTAGAATTAGCTTGACCAGGTAAAATTTCTGTTGGTATTTTTATTGGTTTCACTTTAAATTTACAAATAATGTAAGGAGAAGAAACGTTTTTAAGTTCTTGTCTTGCTATTCGAGAATAAAGTAGGTCCACCATTTGTTTAAGTCTCTGTTTTATTGCCCCTCATTTGCATTTTCAGGTTTGCTTTATACTGATCTTACTGTGCCCTGTTTATTCCTGGCTATTTTATCTTTTGCTATTCATGTAAATTAGGTCTTTTATTATTTCTTCCAACTAGCTGTCTTTGGGGTGTGTGGGTGTGTGTGAGAGAGAGAGAGAAAGCTATTGATTATTGATTTTGGCATATTAATTTTGTACCAGCCCTTTACCAAATTCTCTTGCTAATTATAATGGTTTTTCAGTTGACTTTTCTGGATTTCCCACACAGGTAATTATTTCCTTTTCAAATAATGTAAAATTTAGTTCCTCGTTTCCCAATTTTTATACCTGTCATTTTTTTTCTCTTTGTCTAATTACATTGGCTAGACCACCCAGAAAAATGTTAAATCAGAATAGTAATCAACGATATCTTTGTCTTGTTCTTGACTTGAATGAGCATGCGTCAGCATTTTCCCATTAAGCATGATGCTAACTTTGAGGTAAGTGAATGGATAGGCAGACAAACAGTTATCGAAGGAATTCATCTGCATTTATGTTATTAAAAGTTTTTTTTTTTTTCCATAAGACTGGATGTTGAACTTCACAAAATCCCCTTTCAGTGTAGTGGACAATGATCCTGTGATTTTTCTCTTTGATCAATTCATATAGTCAATTATGTTACAGATTTACTCATGTTGAACCATCCTTTTATTCCTAGAATAAACCACCCTTGCTTGTGATGTATTATTCTTTAATGTGTTGATAAATTCTGTTTTGTTAGTATTTTTATTAATATATTTTTATCAGTGATTTTCATGAGCTTATAGTATTTTCTGAGCGTTTTAAAACATTTTGGGATATATAATAAACTTATTTTAGGTCTTTATTACAGATTGTCCCCTTTGTCATTGAGCAAAGCCCGCTTTGTTTTCTTTATTGCCTTCTTCCTCGAGTTCACCCTTACCTGATATTAAGAGTGGGGGCCCTACTTCTGCTTGCACTTGCCTGCTGTGCCTCTGGCCACACTTTTGTGCATGGAGAACATATGTGCTTGTATATGAAGAAGAGCTGAGTTTTGTTTTATAATCCAGTACGAGAGTATTTTTTTAATAAGTGAATTTAGCTCATTTATATTTACTGAAGTCTTGTTTATGTTATGCTTCCTGTTTATGTAGCTGCTTTCACCATATGATCTCCGGTTTTTTTGTTTGTTTTCTTTTATGTGTGTGTTTCTTTTGATAGTTTAAATTTCTGTTTCAAATTTATATTTTTAACTTTATATTAATTCTTCATATTTTTAGGCAGCATCTATTAGCATTCTATAAAAATAGAATGTAATAAGTTTATATTTCTACATTTTCCCTACTTCTCTCCTACCCTTCAACACCCAAGTCTATTGAATTATTGACTAACTGGTTGACTTTATTCCTTTAAATATAATTACAACCTATTACTTGATTTATCAGCCTTAAATGATATATTTTGATATGTGGCTATAAAAGACAATGGAATCAACATACCTATACTGCTTTATGCCTCCCGTCTCTCTTCCTTTCCCCATTTTATTAGTTACATCATTACTGTATTGTTAAAGTTTATAACATTTACATTCTGTTTCTTGTCTCTCTACATTTGTTTTAGTCTCAGTCCTATCTATAATTAATTTTTTCACTTAATGATAAACTGTGAATATATTCTCATGTCATTCTTCTACAATATTGATTTTGACAGCTGTATAATATTTCCATATAGATAAATGTACCAGCATTTATTTAGCCAATCCCCTATTATTAAAAATTTAAGTTGTATTTCATTTTCACTAATATTAATATAAATAGTATAAACCAGGCTAATTTCTTTGAAATTTAAAACTCTACATTTCCAACTCTTGGAAAAGAGTAATTGGAAGCCAATCTCTATTAGAACAGTGATCTTAACCTTTAATGACCATATCTCCTGGGGATCTTGTGAAAATGCAGATTCTAATTCTCTAGGTCTGGGTCCAGGCCTGAGATCCTACATTTCTAAGCAGCTCCCGGGTGATGCTGATACTTCTGGTCTTTGGACCACACTTTGAGTAGCAAGGTCTTTGAATACATTTGTTTTGGGGAATTTTACTTGAATGAAAAAAATTCTAGAAAACAGAGTCTGTGGTAGTCGTTTCATTGTGTCTTGTGACATACCTTAAAATATCAGATTGTATCAAAATAATTTGTAGCATATAATTATTATTTTGAATGTTCATTTTACAATTTTATTAAATCTCCTCCTATGTCTGGGCCTATTATTAGTGTGTCCCTGGGAGCCTCTCAGATGTGCACATCCCTGTCACATGGGAAAAAAGGCTGAGAACCCTGGGCCCCAGAAATAAAGCAGAGGTCAGACAGGTACCCTAGACTGAGTCAGTGAAAAGAAGTCTTTGAACCTTGGTTTGCAAATATCTGTACTCTTAGCGCCTTGGGAACGTGTCTTTTGTTTGATGAGTAGTTGGGTGTTCAGGTGGTTTTACCCTTCCAGGCCCTAAGTGATCTGCCTCGGGCCGCCTGCCTCTCCTGGTTACATTTACCTCCTTCATCATCTTACACGGCGGTTTGGCAGAATTTCTGTAAGGGCCAGACGGCCAGTGGTTGTTGATCGTACTCTCTCTGTCGCAGCCACTCAGCTTTGCCATTGTAGAGCAAAAGCGTCCGCGGGCAATATGTCAATAAACGAACGTGCCAGTAAAACTTTATTGATAAAACCAGGCAGTGGACCATAGTTTGCTGACTCCTGCTCTACCACACTAACGAAACTTTGTTTTAGGGTCTTTGCACCAGTGTTCCCTTTACTGGGGACTCCCCTAGATGATCCTAGGACCCTCCCTTTGGGTCTTTTGGATGTCACTCCATCAGAGAGGCCTTCCCTGACCACCCGGTCTAAAACCAGCACCCCTCCCCCATGTCTCCGTGTCCTTTTCTGCCTCTCTCCCTTGGTGAATATTTCATTAAGTTGCTTCACTAGTAGTATCGATCATATTTTAATCGGTCTTAGAGAAAAGCGTATGTGTTTACAGGCAGAGTATTTTCTATACATGTGGCAGTTCGCTTGCAGCGGGCTATCTCCAGGGACAGAAAGAGCTTTGTTATGCAGAGCTTGTTTTAATCATATCCCTTCTAATGACTTTCCCCTGAGGTTTAGACTGAGTTTGGCAGTGCCGAACAGACTGCGAAACGGCGCGGCGTGACGCGCAGGAATTGCTTCGCCCTACATCCTCATCAATAAAAAAATAACGTGTTTCGCTATTCTCATGGATTATACCAGTTTCTGCCCGACATGTAATTTTCAAAGAACTATTCGTGGAAAGAGGAGAATTTCCTAGACAATTTGCATTTTCCACAGAACCCTCATGGCCTAATGAAGGCCGGTCAGTGCAGCGTGAGCAGGGGGACTAGAGAAACATTTTCTGAAGAAAGCGGATCATGTAGGAAATTCATCTTAGGACATGGCAGCTTTGGAGGATCCAGCCTCAAGGAGAGAGGTCAGATCCTGGAGCGCACGTAGGGGTTTTGTGACGTCTCCGCTGCAGCCTTCGGAAATCTACTGCAGCAACGCACCACTCTGCGGGCAGCCGAAGAAGACCGGTGGTTACGTGGGTGGCTGATGCAGAGGGTGCGTGAGCCCCGCACCGACTGGAGGGCGCTGCCAGGGTTTGGGTGCTCACAGGAGGCCTGCACCATGGACGCAGATGGTCTCGAGAGCTGCTGCATTTCTCACTCAGCGACGGGGACTGTGAGGCAGGGGACCCTGGCTGGCAGCAGAGGGTCCGTGTCCGGGAGCAGGCAGGTTCAAGGCCAAGACAGTGAGTGTGGGAGAGCTGCCATTGTAGCTTACGCTAAAGCTCCATGGATGTGGCGTCTTTTCTGGACTTGTGGCACCTCCACACTTCGGTTGGCAGCTTTCGTGATGTTCACCAACTTCTACAAAGAGTCTTTGTAAATACCTTATGTGACTGTGATCTTATAGATGTTTTTCTTGATTGCTAAGAATATTCCAACACAGTATGATTCTTAATGTGATGTGGTTCTTTTATGTAATATGAGTGTACATAAGATATCTTTTCATCTGTATTTTTAGCTGGCCTTTGCAAGGCTGCCATTGGAAGGACTTTGGTTTAGCTTAACCAGAGTGAGACGTCTTTGCTTTGGTGCGTGTCTCCTGCATTTTCCTCTCTAGTCTCCACTCTTCAAACACCAGGATTTGAAAGATAAAAGAGCTTGAGGGAGGTTTCATTGTCAAGTGGCATCTAATCAGTGGGGTTCATTAAAACTGAATTCAATTTTCCAGAAGTTTTGAAGGTTTAGAAGCTTTCTGGAGGGCAAAAATATGGTGCTAAAACACCTGTCTTTTGCAGCCAGAAACATACAGAATGGTTATAGATCGTTGAAATTGCACCTAAAGGTAAAGTAATGGCCTTTTTGTTGTAGCTTATTAAATTTATGTAGTCATGTTCCCAAGTGTGTCTCTAATGCCATCTTAGGTCATCGAAATTAAAATCTTCCGTAAACATCATTTACTGCCTCAAGTCCTTGCTCTTTCACTCTAGAGATTTGGAAAGTTAAAAAAATTGCCTGCCAGTCTCCCTGGGTGTTCCCAGCCTGCTTCAGCCCAAGGCAATCCACCTCTTGGCGTGGGACTACCAGTGTTTGTGATTCTCAGGTATGATTTTATTCTTGCTTGGGGGTTGTATGTACCACAGATAAATTCTGAGGTCTACTGGTCCTGCATGGGGGGCCACAGCAATCCATTCTCACACTGGTGCCCAGCGTCAGCAGGGAAAAAAATAAAAGTTTCGTTGGATTTACTCTAGGCCGAGAGTCTTTTTCCTTTTCCAAAATCATTGTGTTAGTTAAAATGAGGCATTGTACAAAAGAAAATAATCTATCACCACTTGGGATTAGAGCAGCCTACAGGGAAAGCGCTCAGATTTATGGAGGGAAGAGCTAACGACGTGGACTGGAGATGCGCCTCCTAACCCAGCCCTGCCGCTCGCTGCTGGCGATTCTCACTCTTTTCCACCTCTGCAGTTGCTTCCTCTCTCTTCACTGCAGCTCTTTGTCACATTTAAACAGTCTGCTGTTTTTCTTTTTTCTTTATCTGTTTATGTTCTGCCCTCTGCATCTCTCTCTCCCCCACCTACTCTTCCCACCTTGGGGACACTCATTTCTACTCCTTCCTTGTCGTTATACAACACTGGATCTGTTTTTCCATCTTCTCCAACCATCTGGCTACATCTGTTATCTATTCCAGCTCGTGCTGCTGGTTTCCATCTCCTCATCCCCACTATTTTTAATCAGGGGGAGCCCCACTGTTTGCAGTGCGTGCGTTTGTGTGCGCTTTCTCGCTCACTGCGGCTGTGTGTAGGGAAGGAGGGAGGGACGGAGGGAGGGAGAGGCAGAGACAGAGAGACTGAAAGAGGCTGAACCTCACATGTTCATGGCATAGGATTTTGAGAGGACAGTGAGAGAAGAAGAAGGGAGGGTTCCCAACCCTTGCTGAGTAACATCCTTCACGGATTATATGCAGAACTCGACCATCCCCATCTGTGGGGCAGCAGCCACTGGAACGTGGCTTTGTATGGCCTGTCTGCGTGGATGAGGCTGGAGGCCAGGAATCCGCATCTGTCCCCCCAGGGCTGGGCCTCAGCAGAGCAGGGCAGCTCCCCTGACACTCTCTTTAGGCTGAGGTTAGCCCTATTAGACCAAAGACCTGACCTACACCTACTAGAAATGTGGGAGGTCAGTAATTGTTCTGGAAGGCGGGGGAGGGAGAAAAACCTACATTTTGCCCCTGCCGAGTGACAGGGCAGGGCGCAGAAGGTGAGCACATCAGTAAGGGCGAATGAACCACCAGCACGGTGGCGCAGAGAAACTGAAATGCAGATGTTCTGCCTGCAGATTCCAGGGGTCGGCTGTCTGCGTAACTTGCTCTCAGACAATTACCACTGCTTGTCTAAAAAGCGGGTGTTTAAGGAGACCTGCAGATGAGTACACGGAGCTTCAAACAGGGGTGACTGAAACGGTGGGGACTTAGGAGAATCTGCAAGTCCCCTGCTCTGCTGTAAGAGGGAGCTGCAAATCTGGAGAGTGAGTGATTGTTTAAATCGGAGAAAAGTTCATTTTTCTGAAGATGAATCTCTGAACGGCAGCGCCATTCAAATTCTGGGGCTGCTTTGCAAACAAGGCTCGTGCTTTTATGACTTTTTTAAAAAATGGATTTAATGGACTGAGTTCATTTAGACAGGGGGATCAAATGAATGAGTGGAATTACAGAATACACATCCGTTTGGCCATCAGTCATTGTTTAAGCCACTCGACCACCCAACTTCTCTAATTAAATGACATTGCAGTCCCTGTATAAAGGCTGCGATGGATAAATTAGTACTTGGTAAGTGCTTTGAAGATGAAAATCACAATGCGAGTAATGAGCTAGGGTTTTTTCCCTTGGGCTGAAAACAGCATCTTTTGTGTTCCCCAACTGCACCATGAGTCACCGGTGTTGACGCTGAAGAAAACCTCCTCTCCCAAAGGAAAAGCAAGCGAGACACAGAAGTGAGGACTTTTATTTGAGTTACAGGGCAAATTAGGAAGCAGCTCACATCCATTCACCTCTGTACAAGGAATTATACACCAGACACATTTGCTACCTAGAGATGCGGGTCATATTTTACAAGAATTTATACATTAAGAAACTGCATGGAAATGATCTTGTTTAAACATTCATGAAGAGTAAACATCCCCCAAGAGCACTGAAGACAGAAATTTAGCTGCATCCCTCAGGAAAGTTCAGCTCACCTCTCTCGGTGGCTTTAAAGACCTGCATCAGATCGCTCCAAAGCGGACGGGACGTTGAAGTTATCTGCTTAGAGGATGTGATGATTATTTTTAGTGGGAGGAGCTTAGAAGAACTGCAGGTTTGGAAGCGTGAGCTGTATGGCAAGATCCAGCCTTGTCTGTCTGGGACTAATTTTGCCTTTTCTGCAACGGCCCCCCTGGCTCCCCTGCAAAGAAGCCAAGAACTGAATTCGTTGTATGTTCTAAACTGTGGTGGAAGCTCTTTTCTCACCACATCTAAACATTTTTTTTTTAGCCAAAATACTGTAGATAGAGTCTAAAAAATTCTCATTTATGTATGCTTTTCTTCTCCTGGATTGCTTTGACACAGTGATAATTAGTCATGCTAGATTGTCCAGGTTGACTAATTACTGACAGTTTGACAGGCCCCATCAGAAAGGTTGCATGACCCAATGTAAGTTAGGATCCAAGCCGGCGGCTGCACGCTCCTCACTGCACCAGAACGGAGAATGAGGCGTGTCATTTTCTGCCCCCAAATTGGTCACAGCTGAGAGAACACAGCGTTGTTCACAGTGTGGCCAGCAGGGCCACCACTTGCAGGGTGGAAGGGGGAGGAGTGTGGGGAGGGAGGTTGGATGCATCAGGGGAAATGCAGCCCCTGCTAGATAAGGTCGTGGAAAACTCCCCCCTTCCAGAGGTTCAGATACAGGCAAAGTCCCAGAGACTCGGGGAGTTATTGGAAAACAATTACGCTTATCTGCTTCCTGCCAATCTGTGTCCATTACAGAGCAGAAGTAATTATAGATACTGTAGACACACTGCGGCATTAAGTAAAGTGTTGGAAATTATGCTGCTTAACGACGCTTCCTGACCGGCCCTCCGCAGGGCCAGAGAGCTGGTCTGGGCCAGCCGCACCAGCGTCGGGGCATGGCATTGCTGCTGGCAGAGGTTTCTCACGCTGGGCCACTTTTCTCCCCAAGGGAACTCATGCCAGCCACAAAAAGGGGAAAAGGAAAGTTAGAGTTGATACTAATTTGGTCTCTGCTGGCTCTTTAGTATGTCATTCACATAGCTGTCTTAGCAGGGTAAACCTCCGTATTTTATTGGAGGATTTTTTATAGTTTGCCTCACAGAGCCGAAAGCAGGGTCAGCACTGCAGATTAGAATCAATTCAGTGGAGGGAAAATAAACCTTTGGAATATATTTTGCCTTCCCTGAGCACGTCGCAGGCATTAGCAGTAATGGGAGCCCTGTCTGCGCATGGAGAAGAGGCATCTTCCACCCCGACTCCCGGCCCCCGGCCCTTGCTTGTGCTGTCCTACGCCCTCACAGCGGGGGCGATGATTCTGGATTCATCGTCTTCTACAGATATTCTGCTATGCACGGGAGGAACACGCACGCACACACACAGCGTCCTTTCCTTGAGGAAGAAAGAGACGGGAGGGAAGGGGGCAGGGAGGTCTCTTCTCCGTGAGCTGCTGGAACTGAGGGTGGTGGAGACCTTCGGGGCGTGGATGGAAATTGACCATCTGCCCTTGGTAGCGCGGTGCTATCTGCCCTAGATCATGGCTGCCCAGTCTGCTAGCCTTCTCCAAATTCTGGGAGGTCTAGAGAGGCAAAGGGGAGGTTTAAGACCTTCTTTCAGGTTCATTTAGTACACTCCGCGCACTATCAGTACAACTCCTCAAACAGACACAGGTGCATCAAAAAAAAGTTAAGCCAATCCATTAAAAGAGTTCTGGAACTGCTTTCCGCAACGGCTCAGGTGCCGTTTCTGTGCACATGTGTGCTCTGGTGCGCTTCGTTTCTGGATTTTAAGACAAGGATGAACGCGGTGCCAGAGTAGAATAGTAAAGCACACCCCCCTCCCCCCAGCATAAATTACCGAGCAGATAACACTTTCACCACCTGACGACTCTACCTGGGCTGCTGTGTTTCCTCTTCAATAGAAATTCCAGATACTTGCAGCATCCTGATTGGCCATTTATACTTTTCACCCACCCTTCCCAGAAGCCTTACTGGACTGGGAGGCAGCAGCTGGCCTGGGTCCTGGTCCAGCTCAACCACCATTTAGCACGGTGACCTTGGGAAAGTCACCCCTACAAGCCTCACTCCTTGACCCTGCAGATCAGGCCAGGAGGCCAAAGTCTTTCTCTGAGTCTCCCAGAACTCCATGCAGCGTGAGGTCGTGAGGCAATCGAAAATCATGACTGCAGTCCAGAAAATCGTTGTAAAGGGAAGGCAACTTTGCAATGTTAGTGGTTTGTTTCAGTTCAGTTTGTTTCAGCAGCTCCAAAGACTGAAGTGGCAAAGAGTTGACAGGACTCATGTCCCTAACAAGTTTGAGGAAGCTGGCCAGAGTGCTGAACCTGGCTGCTGTTCCCAACAGCCGTCAGACTTTGCTGGCTGCAAGGCTCAAAGGAGAGCAGCGCCTACACCCTGCTGGTCAGCAACAGTACCCCAGGACAGAGACAGCCCAGAGAGAGAGCTCTCAGCAAGCGCCAGACATCAGCCATTAGGCATGTGAACAGCTGGCGGAATTTCAGAGTGCATCGCCTTCGACAGTTCCCAGACCCACCGCAGCTATATTTAGCTTAGGCCAGTTTGGGAGTAACCTGAACGGATTGCAGTGCCATTCAAATGTGTATTTATGGCACAGAGGTCTTGGAGCAAAGAAGAGATTTCTTCAGTTCGGGACCTGGTGTGTGTCTCCGTGAAGGAGAAACTTCCTCAGTATTGAAAGGCTTGGGGTGTGATGGGGGCGCGATAAGCCTTCTGAAATCGGGAATCACCAGCTCCAGATGGGAAGAGAACTCTACTTACAGTTTAACCCAAACCCTCTGAGCGTCCCGGTGCGACCAGCACCACCCTCCCTGCGGTCCTCTGCGCGCAGTGTGTTTCCCTCTCGTGTGTCCGTAGTTGCTGGGGGTAGACTATGGCTCTCAAACTCTTCAGTTTTCCCGCACTCGCACCAGAGATGTGCCCTACTTTAAACACTCGACTGGTGCTCATCCTGCACACACCCCAACTCCCCAAGACAAAGCAAGTAAGTGGGGCCTACTGGGGAACCTGCCCTTGCTCGGAGAGCAGGCACAGCCCCGCACGGTCTCGGCCAGGGAGCCCGGGCTGCACGGTTCCTTTCTCTGGCCTGAGGTCCAGCTTCCCTGTGAACTCAGACAACACTTCACTGAAGCTGAAGTGTAAGAATTTTCTGCTTGATGTGTTTCATGTCCTATCGTTACTTTCTCCGCACATCACATGCCTCTCTGAGGGGCACCGAAGAATGTGTCTGGTGTAAGGCTTTGGGGAGGGTTCCTGGCCATTTACAAAGGAGGAGGAAGGAGAGATTGACTCATAAAGGAACCCATCGGAAGCCTCTCCCTCTGCTCTCCCGAGAGTTCTTTCTTGCTCCGGAAACTTCCTTTGCATCTGTGGGCTCAATGCCAGCCTCCCCTGGGTGGCCGTCCCTCTTTTGTCTGGGGCTCTGCAGGGCTGCAGGCTGGCTGCTTTCTCACGTGGCTGGGGGCAGGTTTTCCCACCCAGCCCGTCCGCTGCTCACTAGGTATGGGATGAAGCTGGAGGCGGAGCAAACTCTAATCAGCTCAAAGCGTGGGCGAGTCAAATCAACTACTACCCCACTCCCGAAATGTCGCAACAGCCGTGATTTAGTTCTTGTTTCCATCAGGTGGGAGAAATCAGAATTGCACTTTGCACATACAGACTATTCATAGCAATAAGGGAAAGCGAATAAAGTATATACAGGCTCCCGAGTGGGAGAGCCTGCCTCCACGGTAACGATGGGGACCGCTGGTTTCCCCAGGAGAGTCTCTTCTTGGTCATAACCCCTAGCATTAGAGGGAGCAGCCACCTCCCCATTTAAGATACATAATCTGGTCACAGATAGAAAGTATTTCCATGGAGAGGTGGAGGCCACGGGTCCATTGGCCCTCTGGGTTCCTGGCAGTGGCAGGTAACTCGTCCCTCCGGTGCGGCCATTCCCAAAGTGCCCCTAGATGAACCCCAGAGGGTTCCTGAGCATCTTTGAAACAGAGTTGGGAGCTCACACCCCAGGGCTGGGCTCCTTGGTGGGAGGCCAGCCCTGGTTCCTTGGGTATGGCAGAAACAGGCACCAGAGCAACTCGAAGACCCAGGGCAGAAGAGGGCACCCACAGAGAAAGTCTCCAGGCATCTTCTCAGTGCTCATTCTCGACACCTCCCACGGCCCCTTCCAGAAAAGGCTGCTGGCGGTGGCCCAAACAAAGCCCCCCAAGGAGAAACTGGGTGGGTGAGACTAGGGGGCAAGATGGAGAAACAAGCCCCCGGACATACAATGAGGAGGCAGAGGAGGGTGGGGACCCAGCAGACGCGGACAGGGTAGGCTCCCGTTCCCCAAGCCCTGTGTTCGGCTGAGGTTATATGGCCTCTTTCCGAACCGCCGCCTCTTGCAAGGCCCGGTCCCAATAATGAGCCACTGACCTCGAGTGTGAGTCTGAGGCTGATTTGCTGCTCTGTCTAGGGGAGTCCAGGGGCCTTGCAGCTTTGGGGGAAGAAATCCTCCTCATTTTCACAGCAGTCGTTTTCCCCTCTCCTCCCACCGCAGTGATCAAATTAGCAGGCTGCTCCTCCTCTGAGAAAACATGTGCATGGTCCCGGAGGCACTGCCGGTTCGCCTGTCTGGCGGGTTTGGGGAAGGAAAGCAGAGATGTACGTGTGCGTGCGTCCCTTCCTTCCCCGTCCCTCGGAGGGTCTCTCCCACCCGGATGGCTGCCAAGTGACAGCGAGGGCCACAGTGGGCGGGCACTGGAGCCTTAGCTGCAGGACGCCTGGCAGGTGGCTGAGTACACGCTGCTGCTCACGGTGGCCCCGCTGCTCAGGCTGCCGGTGGCACACTTGAGGGGCTTCATGCTGCTGTCCCTCTGGACGTGCAGGTGCTCCAGCCGCCAGCGCTCCCAGCTCTTCCGAAACTCCATCTGGACCTTCCGTGGGGAAAGGAGGGGAACAGAAGCCATCATGCAAACCAACTGCCCACAGAATGGCCCCATTATTGCATTAGTGGGGAAGGGAAAAATCCACCGCATTATATTAAGAGACACAAGTCAAGGCCTTCGGGCGCCTAAATTAATATCCCAATAAAATTGTTTATTGTCATCTCCCATTTTCTGCCTCTTCTCAGGAGAGAGATAGGCTTGATGACCCAATGGGCCTCTTCCATCTCTAAACTCTGTGATTCAGCTAAGCACCTTTTCCAATCCATCACAGCGCTATTGAACAGAAGGAGGAGAGAGAGGGAGCGACGCAGGGAGGCAGGAGGTGGAGGGAGAAGAGGAGAGCCTGGCTTCGGAGCGCACTCTCCCCATTCTGGCTCGGAGGACTGAGAAGGGGGCGGCACCCCTAACCTGCGGTGCCCACCGCAGACCCTGCTAAACTCCCAGGGGCCTCGATCTGGGCGCAGCACCTCACAGGGAGGGTGGAGGGAAGGAAAGAGCTGAGAGCAGCGGCGGCAGCAGCAGGGGGCAGGGCACCGGCAGGCCTTGCCCTCTGACCCTGCGCAGACAGTGTGACCAGTGACCGTGGGGGGACTTGGTCAACCCCAATCTCTGCTGTGCTGGACTCTGACCTCCCCATCAGGAAAAGCCTTCTCAAGCAGGCTGATACTTGGGGACCAGACTGTTGGGGCAGAAAGATATTAATACAAATCCAAGCAATATCGCGAAGCCCCAATCCCTGGAGGGTTTGTGGCAATGCTGGGGCTCCCGGTGACCGCCAGGGATGCTGGCCCCCAGGGAAGCTGCTGGAAGCTGCACGGCTCGTCCTGAGGGGTCTGGACTGCCCTTCTGGGTGATGTTTCTGTAAGTTTGCTTTCCAGAGCTTCTTTGATGTCCCCACCCTGGCCCCCCCACATCAGAGTGTCTGGGGCCCGGGGCTCTTCCCCCCAGGCCACGTCACCAGGAGGGTCAGCTGCCAGCGGCTGTGGGCAAGGGGCTCTCTGCCAGTCCCCCACCAGCCCCTGTGCAAACAGTCCTCCTCTGCTTCTCCTCTGTCATCCAGCCAGCTAAGCCCAGCCAGCTGCCTGGCATGGCCGCATGCCATCCCTTAAAAGAACTTTTTCTGTGCTGAGCAGAGCTGAGATGGCCCAGACCTGCCTGCCAGCCCCAGCGTCATGAGCCCAAGCCCGGGGAAGGGAGGGAAGGAGGCCGAGCACACCCCACCTGGGCCCCCCTGCTCTGTGCCAGCTCACTGCGCCACTGAGTGGGTGCGGAGAGGTGCTGACGGCTGGGACGGGGGCGCCCAAGACAGGTGACAGTCCCTGCTTGTGCCCCGGCAGGGAGGCCAATCTTGTCTCACAGCCCTCCCGCTAAGGAGAGGGTGGAGAAAGACGGTAAACTGAGGCAAGTGCATGGGACGGCACCTCAGAGACCGAAGAGGTCTCAGGGACACCCACAGGACTTCCCAGAGGACTGACACTCGGTGTCCCCTTCTGCCCCCATCTCCCTCCACACCTTTCCTGAACCTCTGCTGTGGCTCCAATAGTCACAATCGTCCTTGAAATCCTCCGTTTATTGGGCACTCACTGTAAGTCCAGCATTTTCCATTTTCCATTTCCATCTCTTAACTTTCACATCAACCCTGCAAAGTAGCTCCTGTTACTGTCCGCACTTAAAGGCGAGGAAACCGAGGCGCAGAGTATTCAGGTACTTCCCGGGCCTCTCAGCCAGGAATTGAACCCGGATCAGGCCCGACTCCAACGCCGGCTCCCGGCCCGAGGCCTCCTGCCTGTGTGGCTCCCCGAGGTCCTGCATGTCCCTGGCCGTGCCTGCCCTCAGGGGCCGGGACCACATCTCCCTCACCCCAGCGTCCCTGCACCCCACACAGTGCCCGGCACACAGCAGGTGCTCGATACGTGTGTTTGAAATGAGCCAGATGAATGAACAAGTATATAAATGAGCACCTGACGTTGGTTCCTGCTGTTTCTCAGTTACGAAAACGACAGAGCCAGGACAGCGACACGGATCCTGGACGTCTGGCCCGGCTCGCAGACCCGCACACACCTTCCTCACTACCCGACGTCCCCTCACCCTGCCCTCCAGGTCTGCAGGGTGGCAAGCACCCTCTCTGGCAGGCGCCAGGCCAGGCTCGGGATTTGGGGTGAACCGGGAAAGCACGTTCACCTGCACTTACAGTTGGGGAGACAGAGGCCAGGGGGGCAAAGTGACTTGCCCGGTCACACAGCTTTGCAGCGGCAGAACCGGGCCGGCACTCAGGGCTCCCAGGTCACCTCACTTTGGCTTCAGACACCAGCTCCAGCAAAGCCGTCCCCAGGCCTCCCCTACCCTGTCCCCACCCCCCGCGCACCAGCCCCGGGTGCAGGCCTTGGCAGCCACACAGGACCAACGTCCGGGCCATCTTTTCTCCTTGGGTCGCAAGTACCTGGCATTGCCATGGCAACCCTGGGTCTGGAGAACAGCTCTTGGGGACAGAGGCCTCAGCCCGGGAGCCACATGTGTCTTTTGTGGCCCAGTGATAGTGACGTGTCTGTCCCTGTGCCTGGAGGAGCCAGGGTGTGAGCAGTCTCCGGGTGCGTTTAAAGGAACCAGGCGGTACACTGAAAGGGGACGGGTCTCCGGCCCCCGTGGCGGAGTCTCCTGGACCCCACTGCACCAGCCCGGGAGAGCCCAGGCGGAGAGGCAGCCGCGGCCTGGTCAGAAAGTTGCAGCTCTGGCCGTCTGGGGCCAAGCTCCTTGCGAAGGGCAGAGCAGGGATGTGTGCCCACCCCTGCCCGCTTGCAAAGGTGGGCCAGCGTGGGTGGCGGGCAAGGAGGGAGGTGACTGGGTGCCTGGACACGCAGGCAGGGCTGTGTGAATGTGCTGCTACAGCGTGGCTTTGGGGACAGAGACGAGAGGGTGGTTAATGGAGCCTTAAGGGCCAAGGAGACAAGGTGGCAATCGGAAGCCTCAGTCTCTCCCCAGGGGCATCTGCTCCTCATCCCCACCGGGGATACCTGTCCCCGCCTCCCCACCGCCGGAATGCGAAGCAGCAGGGCTCAGGGCTGGCTTAGAACAATTCCTGAAGAGAGCCGCCCTGCAGGGCTCAGCCTCTCCCACGCCGACGTCTGCTTCAGTTTTTTAGAAGTTCTTTATGAGGACTCAGCCACGGGGACAGCCAGGGCTACTGCGTCCCGCTGCCTCCCGTGGGTCCAGGCCTGTTGGGTGCGGCCCCTTCTCGCCTTCCAGGCCCTCTGAGACCGGCCCACAGGAGCAGAGCCAGAATCCCACTTACGGGCCACCCTCCTCTGCCTGGCGCTGCCTCCACACCCCAGCCCTGGCTGCCCCGAGGCCTTAGTGGGATCCCCGCCCCCACCTGGCACCAGCCCACCAGCTGTGAAGCCTTCTAGCTGCTGACTGGCGCCTATTCATTTCACTTCGTTGAGCCTTACTTTTTCCATCTGTAGACTGGGCTACCATCTGCTGCATGGCACTGGGTGTAATGAAACACTTGCGCAGCTTCCGTGCAGTAAGCACGTAGGAGACGTTGGTTTCCTCCCTTTTGGAGATCTGAAGGCCACGTGCTGCAAACCCACCCTTCCCATAGGAAGCCAGCGCAGGGGAGGCTGGAGGAGGCCTCAGGGACAGGGGAACCCCTCCACCTCCCTTTAGCCCAGACCCACTTTCTCTGTAGAGTCTTCTGAAATTTCCTAGGCCCAGGCCTCTGGGAATCACTGGATGCTGGAATGGTGTCTAGGTAGCTGCTTACTGAGCGTCTGGAGATGGGGTGTGTGTCTCTTCCCGCCCAGGAGCAGCTATGGCCCACCCTCAGCACCCTACTTGAAAGGAGGGGTCTGTTCTCCAGTCCCCTTTCCCCTTCTTCAGACTTTACACCACTTAATCCTTACGGGAATCTCATAGGTAGGCATTACTACCCCCATCTTGTAGGCAATGAAACTGAAGTTCAGAGTGGCCATGTAACTTACCCAAAGCCACACAGCTCATGAAGTGACGGGGCCTAAATCAGAGCAGAAATCTGATGCCGCAGCCTGCAGCTCTGCATCTTTCCTACTACATCACATGACCTTCCTGAGCCATCTCACAGCTCCGTGAAATACTCAGGTGTCCACCCCCTGTCCCCTTTGTATCCCCCACACCCATAGGAAGGACATGTCTGTATTGATACACTGACGCTAGATCTCTGAGCTCTGGGATTCTAGGCTCAGTGACTCAGAAGACACAGAAAGAGCCCTGGGTCTTTGAGGACACTGTCCCTGTGTCATCCGAGCCCCAGCCCCATGGCTGAAAACCCTCCCCTGGGCCTGAATGGAGCTAAAGTCCTCAATGTCCTCCCAGACTGTGGGGTGGGGGTTGTCAACACTCTCCTCCTGCTGGGTCAATTCTCTTGGGGACACTTCCCCAGGGAGCCCTGCAGCCGCCCCTAAAACTTCCTATTTCCCCTCTGGAAGGAATTTGGGGGAAGTAGGTGCTGTGGTATTTCTGACATTCAGTTGATACATGGAAGGTGCTCTTGCTCTGCTCCAGCACAGAGGTGGCCGCCTGGAGGAAGGGGCCCTTCCCAGGTGCCCACGAACACAGACCTCCCCCCCGAGAAGCCGACTGTCTCAGAGAGGGGAGGGCGGGCTGCGCCCTGCCAGAGTCTGTGGGAGAGGGCACGGGGCCAGCAAGGACCCCCTTCTCCCGTGCCATGGGGTGCTGAGGGCCGACCGCACACCAGAAAGGCCCGGAGGAATACATCCCCTGACCCACAGGACCAGGGCTCCCGCCTGTGTACTCGAGAACAGGGTGCTTTCTTCTCCAAGTCAGAATTAATTTGAATCCTGCCTCTGCCACTGTTTCCAAACCTGGGGCAGGTTTCTTACTCTCTCTGATCTTCAATGTTCTCACGTGTGAAAAATGGGAATATTGAAATCAGAATTTTAGCAAGGTTTTTTTTGGGGGGAGTGAGGGTGATCATTAAACGAGATAGTAATTATTAAAGCCCCAAGCATGTGGCCACGTGGCTTGGGCACGTGTGTGCAGAATCACTTTGTAACAGACAGTTCCCACCATCCAGTAATTCACTCAGGACCCCTGACATGAGGCTGGGCCTTCCATAAGCTCGCTCACTGTTAGGGTATGTCCACACACGTGTGCATGTGTGTGCACGAGAGGGAGAGACCTATGCACAAAAAACCCTCTACGGGCACGATGTCCCTCAACTCTAGTGCCTCGGTGGGGCGGGTGGGGTTTCAGCTGGAAGGACTGACGGGAGGCCCCACCGCGCTCCAGACTAGCCGATGGTAGCAGCCGACCAGGGTCCCCAGACCTTACCTCGTTGTTGACAAAGCAGTACAAGATGGCCACCATCAGCCCCTGGGAACAAGAGTCACGTCAGCAGGGGGACCCAGGAGGGAGGCGCCCCGCAGCAGGCCCGGCCAGAACGGCTTTGGGGCTCCATCCCACATCCCCCTGCTCAACCCCAGGTCTGCTGGGGCAGCAGGCTCCGCCTCATTCCATTTCTGCAGGAACAAGAGGGCCCCTTGCTCAGATACCGCGAAAGTTCCACAACACCCTCTCCCGAGGAGGCCTGACCCGATGAAGCACCCCGACTCTGCCTGCAGAGAACATTCCTCCCCAGCCCCATTTGTCCACTCAGGAGACCTCACACTTTAGAACTGTGTTCTCCATGCGTGTGTGCATGTGTGCACCTGCACATGCATGTAAATGCACACACGTTAGCCCACCTGCTGCAGAAATCCCATAACACTCTTGAGGCACCAGGACCAGTTTCTTACATTGTCACGTGTCCGTACCATCCTCTAATGCCAGTGCGGAGGATCAGTTCTTTGTTTTGAAACTATGTGACCCTGTAAATCTGGTTTTCACATCTCCAAGCCTCCAGTTTCCCCCCTGTAAAATGGGGGTAATCCCGCACATCTCCTGGGTTCTGTGAGATTAAATGCACAATGTGTGCAAAGCCCTGGCAGGTGCCTGCCACCCAGTAGATGGCAGCTTCAGGGCCAGGCCAGGTGCCAGGGATGTATCCAGGGAGGCTTCTCGCCCCATGTACTTACAGAGCAGACTTGGAACATCTGGGGATACCAGCTCTGGCTCCGCTCCAACCATGTGGCCTTGGGAAGGGGTCACTCCCCCAGTTCTCAGCCTGCGCATCTGTCCTATCTGCACGACGCAGGCTGGTGTCTGCCCCCCCCCACTCCCACACTTGGAGAGCAAGTGCTCCCAGCCGTGAGGTCACCTGGAAGGAGGTGAAGGACAGCTCTGTGAACAGCTTGATGAAGCGCAGGGTCCCCCGGGCATGCTCGTCCATCACGAAGGCGAAGATGACCTCGTGGGTCCCCAGCAGAGGAATGAGTGTCAGCGTGGACTTGGCAAGTCTGGGGGGCCGAGTGGAGACCTCTGGAGTCATTCTGGACCTCTCCCATGGACCCTTCTCCCCTTTCTGTGCCCTCCCCTTCCTACCAGGCTCTGGCATCGGGGACAAAATGCCCTCCCACCCCAAATACCCTGGGATAGGCTGCGTGCAGGGAAGGAAGAGAGATAAGACCCCCAGACACCCAGGAGCTGCCCAGGGACAGGGTGAAGGCAAGGCTTGGGGGTCCCAGGCTAGACCCAGTGGGGAAGAAGAGGGTGGCACAGGGCTCCAAGCTAAGCACTCCAGGATCTCGCTCTCTCTGCTGGAAGGAAGAGCTGAGGGTCCCAGTGAAGCCAGCTCAGTTATGTCACCTGCATTTGATGTCCGTCTTGCACATGAGATTGGCTTTCAGTTTGGACACCACGATGCAGATGACCCGGACAAAGATTAGGAAATTCACCTGCGGGGCAGAGAGGCGGGAGGCTGGGGACCCTCTTGCTCTTTCCCAGTCCTTCCCCAGACGCCAGCCCAGGCCTCCTGCAGCTCCGCAGCCCGCCCCCACACCGTCACTCACCCCGATGGCAAAGAGAATGGGCAGCCGGATGATGAGCCAGTAATTCATGTTTGAGTTCCTGGTCCAGCAGCTGGGGAGGGAGGGAGAGGCACCCATGCAGCCAGCTGGACTCGCAGTGACCCCGGCTCACGGCGCAGGCACAAGGGCCCTCCCAAACGCGTGGGCACGTTGAGTGCCATGCACACCGCCACCAGGCGCTACACAATAACCAGGCCCGCTGGTCCACACAGCCCTCCGAGTGCACAGCCACACAAAACACACACACACACAGCCTCCAAACAAGGTTCCGTGGACCTAGAACAGTCATGTGTGAACCCAGCACCACACACAACATAACAGAAACATGTCACTTGCAGATACTACAGAAAAACCTGCAGGAGGACACCCCCTACCCGCAGACCCAGCACTGCTTGTCGTCATGCAACCCCAGGGCAGGGGCGGGGCCCAGGCAGGGAGGGGAGGTTAGGGAACTATAATAAGTTCGTATGTTAAATTCCTGGTCCCTCTGTTTATCCTCCCAACAGATGGGGGCCACGTGCCCCAGGGGCCAAGGAATCCCACGGGCTTTGAGGATGGGGACTTCAGCACGCGCACCTCCTGGGAGCAGGACACTCACCCCTCATCCTCATAGAGGTACTTGACGATGCCCCAGGGGACAACAAACAGCAGGGGAACGCCTGAGAGGAGAGAGGGAAAGAGAGAGGGGAGAGGGGCTGGCAGGCTAGAGCCATCGCCCGCAGGCCCAGGGGCCTC